>PVKS010015137.1:0-46660 GCA_004027875.1 Aplodontia rufa | reverse complement strand
GTTGGCATGATTATATATGATACTTGCAAGAAAGGTTGAAGGACATTAAAATCTCTAAATGGGAACTGCCATTAGAAGACTAGCTACTTATTATGAGACTGCAAAAACTAGCTACAAAATAAGTTGTGAAATTGTTTATTTTTCTTCAACTCCTTACTTAGAAAATAAGGTCAATCAATGCTTCTAGGCATTGTTGCTGGAGGAGGAAATGTGGGTAAGTACTCCAGCACCAGCACAGCACCTGGCTCATAGGTATGATTCAGAGCAATTGTTCTCACAGCCCTATGCCCACATTTGAGGCTGTGTGTCATGCTTTCTATACTTCTCCTTAAAGGAAAAGTAGTAGGATAGCACATTAACAAAATTTCCTTGCTTTTTGTTCAGCTAAGACAGATTAGAGTTTTTCCATAGGTGCCTTGCCAAGAGCCAAGGGGAAACTAAGAACTTAATATACAAAGACTACATTTGCAGAGGACCTCCTGGACCTCAGCATCTTCGCTTCTTTCTTTACTCTTTAGACTTGCAGGCATTGTCCTCTCCTAGTCTCAGATCTGGTTCCTCATGCAGCCCCCCTGGGATAGAGGATGGATATTGGGACAATAATAGCCACTGGGATTTGGAGGAGAGGAAATTGAGTTCAAATTAACCTCTACCTCCCATTGGCATTAAGGCTTGGGATCTGTCTTTTCGCCTCCCAGAGCCTTGGTTACTTCATCTATATAATGGACATAAATCTGTTGGAGAAATGTTGAAGATTCTCTTGAAAGATAAAATGGGATCATGTATCCACGGTATTCAGTACAACATCTGTTTGGCCATTCAACAACTATAAGTCACTTCTATTCACTTGTGCATGTCCTAGAGAGGACAATGAATACAGAGTGGAGATGGCAGTTATGACAACTGCTCTGAACCACTCTACTCCCCTTTTCCTAATGAGGGTTAAAGTTCTGTTTGATTTTCACTAAAAGAAATAACATTTGTCAGGGGTGACCTCCAGGTCTGGGGTTGGCCGCTTTGATTAACAGGTGACCTGGAAAGGGCAGCCGCCAGCATGATTTAGTCATCCCTTATCCTGTGGAGAAGATAAAGCAGCCCCTGGCTCTAACCAGCAGCTTAGGAAGCACTTCCCAAGGCAGAGGAGGATGAGGACCTTGACTGCCACCTTTGTTTCCCGATCCAGCTTCACAGATGTCACAGTCAGAAAAGCAGCCTCCTTCCCCTCCTCTAATCTGCCAAGCTCAGCAGAGTGAGAAGATATTTTACCTTCTCTCATAGAGGTTATTTTTGTTCAAGAAAAGACCTTAATAAACATCAGGGTTAGAAGGTCAAGGCTGAAGACAAAGTCACTGAACAAGAATTAAACTTCTCTGAACTGAAGTTCCACAGGAATTAGAGGCAAACAGAAAAAGATTGTGGAGGAGTGATGGGGAAAAAAAGAAAGATGGCGAGCCGCTTGGTTGAGAAGCCAAAGAAGTACTAAGAGAATGAGGAAGTCTGTTTGGAATCTGAAGTCACCTGCTCTTCCCTGATGTGACTCCCTCCTCCTGTGTCCTTATCCCTTCAGTGAAGTCTATTTCACAGGCATTCACCCAGGCGGGGTGGGAGCGGTATTTTTTCATGGAAATCAAAGGAGAAAGAAAACTTCTACACATGGGTCATCATCAATGGAATGGGGAGCTGAGTCAGGAACTGAACAAATTCAGTGAAACAGGAACTCAGAGCTGAGGCTGACTATAAACAAGCCTCTTTAGGACAGGCGGATATCTTAGAGGTGATCTGTATTTTCCACAGGCCTTTTAATGGGTATTTGAGCACATCCTGATATGAATTAAAGGATAAAGTGGAATACTTTGAGATGCATCCATGTGGCATGTCCTTGACAAGCACGGCCTGTTGTCCCAGCACCTTTGGGCATCTGCCTGCTGCGGGAGGGTCTGCCACTAAGCAGTGAGGCTCTCTATTGTATAAGGTGGAAGTACCGCCACCTTCCCCATAGCCTGTCTCCCAGCTCAGCATTTCAGGACCAGAGGCGCAATTCTTTAGCAATTTGCTTTTTCCTTTGTTCAGGGTCTCTAGTTTTCTTTAAGCGTTACCTTGCTATCTGAGATGCAGGCTGCTAGCCCCATGTGGCAGGTCTCACAGCTGTCTGTGGGGGTGTCCAGGTACTTGCTTTCCACCTTCTAGATACGCAGAAAGAGTCCCAGAGTTACTTGATTTTGGGTCCCTCAAGGTAGCTCCAAGGCCTTTGCTGTCTACTCTGGTAACCCATTTACCTCCACCTGTTCAGTTCATCCCTGTCCTCATGCTAGAGGGAGTCTCTTCCTATTAACTACAGCATCATTCATCAGCCTGACTCTGACTCCCATGTTCCAGGGATCAATTGGCCCAAAGAAGCCTATGGAGGGCGTTCCCCTCCCTTCGCTGCCAGGGACAGTATCATCTGACCTTTCCATCCCACCCAGATGTCTGATTCCGACTAAGGTCTCTCCTTCCTCCAGACATTCCAGTGAGCTGGCAGAAGCCACCATGTTGATCATGGGAGCCCCTCTGCCTTTGACCTGCCTGAAACTTCTGACTTCCCTTTATCAGTTGCTTTCTTGGAGGAATATTTAGTAAAGAAGATCCAGGACCCCATTGGCTCAGGAGCTCTGGCTGCCTTGTCTCACAAAGTTCCAGCAGGCTGTCTTGGCTGACAGTGAGCCTCTTGTCAGCCACCTGAAGGATTTCTGCCTTCAGAGTCTACTGACCTCCCTTCCTCTCTTCTTCCTGGGGAATGCTCCTCAACCAAGGATTCTTCTCTGCAGGGCCTTTTCAGCCACAGTATTTGTTTGAGCTGCTGCTGGACCTCTGAGAACATGAAGACAAACAGAGAGAGAAAACCACAGATTTTATTTAGCTTCTGCACAATTTATTCCTTTCATGCCCAGTGCTGGGCTTTTGTAAAATGTCCTGAGGCTCTGGCCATGGCATCTGAATCATCCTCCTGTCCTTTAAAAATATCTATTTGCCCGCTGCCTCTTTAGGCTGAAGAATTTACCTCTGGTTCTCCAGATGTCTTGTTTTTGAAAAATAAATGAAATTTCTTGAGCATGTTGTATGTGCCCAGCGCTGTGCTAAATATTCTACTTTTCATTCAGTGCTTGTAACAACCCTGAAAGCTGGGAACTACTAATTCCCTCATTTCACAAAACAGGAAACTGAGATTCTGAGAAGTTAGGTAACTTCCCTGTGCAGCTAGAAAGTGACGGAATCATGTTAAAACAGTTTGGTAATGAGCCTGCAGTCTTTAGCTCTGTGCTCTGCTGCTTCTTGCTGGGCCTTATCAGCCTTTTCCTTCACCAAAGACATGTCCCTACTTCCTGCCTCACCAGTGGGTATATGTGACCAGCTGTTCTGAACTTGGCACTTGTAATAGATATCAGCTAACATATGGGGGGGCTAATGGATAGGTGGATAGGTGGATAGACAAAAGGCAGATATAGGGATATGGCTGGCTGGCTGGCTGGATGGATAGATGGATAGGTATATGGGTGGATCACCAGGTGATCAAGGGTTTTTGTGCAGAAAATCATTTTGGAACACAAGGAGTTCAAGTAATCCAGACCTATATGTTCTCTGGCTTCTTTTTACCTCTCTACTCCAGATCCTATGGGCTTATTCTGCTTTTAGGAAGAGGGCTTTCTCTAGGTACCTAACCCCACAGATCAACAAGAACAGCTGTGTTCCCTCTAACAGTTATTTCCGCCTGGGTTTATTTTTCCAGATGCATCACACTAACTTTGGAATTCAAAATGGGTAAGGCTAGCTGTGTCCTGATCCTGGTGGGGGTCCTGTGGCCCAAACCTGACTCAACAGCATCGGCTTGTGGGATGTGTTGTTTATGTCTGGAGATCAGAGACAACCCTGTCATGCAAAAACAAGGAAATCCGCATCCCCCAATTCAGTGGCTGCAAAACAGAGGCTAAGATAGCCTGATCTGTTAACCTTGAACAAGCTCATAGAGAAGGCTGGAGACAAACTTACCCTCTTCCTCGTTCATTTCCAGGTCCCTGCCCATTATCATTCCAACCCACACAACTCCCAGACCTCTTTTCTTGTTCCCCTGGTACCAGATGACAAACTCACTCTTGCTAAAGTATTGGTGACTTACTGCTTTCTTCTCCCATTAGAAAGAGTTCCTCATAAAAGCAATATCTAACTCAGAAAGAGAGTCATCCAAATTGCTCCAAGCAATTGATATTCAGTGAACCTGTCATAGAAGCAGGCTGTCCTCCATGAAATTATTTTTATTATTTTATTAATATTATTATTAAATCAAATGGATCAGAGAACAACAACTCAAGGCCAAATTCCTTTCCCATTGATGGTAGCATTTCTACAGAGGATCTTCCTGTCCTCAGACTGAGAGTTTGGGGCACAAATAGGCTAATTGCTCTCACCCACCCAGCACGTTCAGCCCACGTCTCCGCTGCAGGGTGTGCAGCTCAGCAGCAGCAGCCTGGCCTTCCACTTTCGTGGGTTTAACTGCCCCTTCAGAGTGACCACAGGCCCTAACCATGAAGACTGGGCTGTGGTGTGCCTCTGGCAGGCCCTCATGGTCACCCACAAGCACTTGTAGTACAGGAAGGTAGAGTCACCTCCATGGGAGAATTGTCAAGATGTTGACTAATGTGTACCGTTTGACAAGGGCATAAAAGAGAGGAAGGGAAAAATTGTATTTGTCTTTCTCACTTTAAGCTTTTGGATAATCCTTACATGCCCAAGCTCTGATCTTTTTCTCTGATGGTGAGCTAGAATTACAAGTAAACTCTATGAACTTTCTACATGAATTGTTAAATACACAAAAAAGAAAAACAAAAACCAGCAAGTTCTTTTCTTTGTGCCCCCAAATCCTTTCAGTCATTGAAATGAAATAATGAAATAGGAAATGGTTGTCATAGTCGGCCAGTCTATTTAATGTAAAAACAAATTAAGTCTTTATGCTCCATGGACTGTGAACAAACCTGCCCATGGCAGGTGTGTCCCAGACCCTGGCAACCATTCATGCTGGGGCCTAAGCTGCTTTCTTTTGAGGATAGGAAAATGTTTACATGGGAAGGAGGTGTGCTACTGGCAGAGAGAGACTAGTCACTGTGGCACTTTTGTGTAAACTGGAGAAAGGTGTCCAGCCTTTCAAGTAGATGCAGTGTCCCCCAGGCACATGGCTTGGCAAACAGACTGTAAGCAGATTTTGATTCCACTCCATCCTTTGGTGTGTACGTGTGAGGTAGCCCTGGCCCGGGTACCACACCTCTTCGCTGTGAAGAACTCTCCCTGCTCTGGAGTGAGGAAAAAGTGTCTTAGTTTTGGGAATGCCTGCTGTAGATTTGTCTACCACTGACCTGAGAATGACAATCATGTCAGTGATGGAACAATGAGTATGACCTGAGTTAGCAGGCCGCCTGGGTTGGCATCATCCCCTGCTAGTTCAGAGGCATTTGTCATCAATGCCCATTCAGCTAAAAAGCACTGACTCTCTACCCTGCAAATTGAAAACTCATCTGAAATCTTCTAATCAAAGTAACTTTTAGATATGCAAAGGGTAATTGACAGAAATGAAGCTAGATGCATCATGAAAAACTATCTGGGCCACCTCCTCTGCTTTGGGCAAAACCACCACTGACCTATTCTAGAACTACTCCTGACAGTTGGTGGAGAGGCTGCTATTTTGATTTTTTTCTCTGAAACAAAGGCGAATGAACTCTGAAAATTTCTTGAATACTTCTATTTTTATATTTTAAGTAGACTGCCAATGAAAAGCAAATTCTCTGTAGTCACACGTTCAACACAACATCCCTATTACTAGCTTGCCCCTTCCCTTTCCCCTCTCCCTCTTTGGTTGATTCCCTGGGAAACCACTCTGAACATGAGACAGATGGGTAGGAAGGTTGTGAGGCAAATCCACAGGAGCAACATCTGTGAGAGAATAAAAGCCTCAAGAGTAGGCAGAGGGTGCACTGCAGTACCGTTGTCCCAGGGATCACCTCAGCCTCAGTTCGGCCAACCCAGCAGAAAGCACTCCTCTCCCCCAGCATCAAGACAGCAGTCTCAGGAAACCGCTGTGATTGGTGCAGAGTGAGTCCTGCACCCACTCCATGGTCCAATCACTGTGGCCCAGTGATGAGTGATTATGATTGGCCACGACAAATCACATGACCCCCACCCAATATCAGGGTAATGGAAAAGTTTCCTGGACCAACAAAAGCAGTAGCTACCACACACCTCTAAAAGTTGCTGAAAATGTACAGGTATATGTATGTGTACATGTACATGTACACGTGTATATACATATAGGTATACTGCTGAAAATACACATCAGCGCCTCCAAGCAGGAGACACTCAATGAGTGGTCAGTGTTGTTTCCTCCGCCGACATCATAAAATGAATACAAACTACTTTCATCTAAAGTCTTCGGGGGAAACAGGTGCTGATAAAATCAACGCTGGATCAAACCTCAGCCTCAAACTTGAACTGAGCCTGAACCTTTCTGCAGAACAATGAATGCTCGGCAAACATTCTCCCAGTGTGTCTAATCTTCATGCATCCTTGCACTTCCTGAGCCAGCTGTGCCCAGATTACTAGGACCATCACAAGGAAGCTTATCTCCCTGACAGCTCCCATGATCTGAAAGTATTTCCCAAGAAACTCAGTGTCCAGTATTTTTCTGACCTCTTCACAGAGCCAGAGTATTTGACTGAAGTGGGGAGGATTCCTGTATCACAACTAAACATCAGTTTCTGTAATGACTTGTTCCTAAGAGTGGATTATGTATGTTCTTCCTTCCTAGAAACTGGAAGCCTCTCTAGGGCCTCCTGGAGAATTAAGCACAGATAGTTCTGGGCCTTTGGTGATAAGCCTGCCTCTCCCTGCTCCCCACTTCCGGGCTCCAGTGCTGTACTGAGCCCTGCTGGATGTCCCATGTTCCCAAACTCTAAGGGCACTGCCCTCTTCATCCTTAGCATGCTCACTATTACCCATGCAAGAACATGCTCTTCCTAATTCCCATCTCCCTAACTCACCCCACAAAATTCTCCTCCATTTTCCAGGAACACCTCAAAGTCTCCTCTACTCCTTAAGCCAGCTGTGCTCTTGACTGGCTTTAATGTTATGAGCGTACATTGTGCTGGATGCTGTGTTAACTAGAATGGTTAAGATTAACAGTTCATTTCAAGAACCTACTCTGTAGCTGCACCAGGCACAAAAGGTGGAGATGCACGAGCTAGAACTAACCCAGCCAACATGGGGATCTTAGCAGCCCAGGTAGTATATTTCTACCAATGAATTTCCAAAACTTTTAAATTTGTTTGCTTCTTTTAGGTCAAACTTGAGATAATTCTGTCACTAATCTGCTCTGAGCTTTTGTGTCCTCAACTACAAAAGGAAAACTTCAAGCTGTGAGGTCACTGAAGACCTTTTCCTACTCCCTCCCACTCCCACAATGAGCCTTTCTTCTCTTCTGTGGTTGCCTCCTTAGCACTTCAGTGGTCACTTTGTGCCTGCTGATATCATCCAGTGATACAGGGTGTCACTTAGAGCTAAAGAAAATTTGGGGCAGAGGTTTTGAAGTATGTATAATAGCTTATCTATGTTTGCTGAATGTGGTCAGAATGGTGGTCAAATTAGTGAAAACCAAGCCATACTGTCTTAAGTAGACTTCAGTCTCCTCATATATAAAATGGAGAGGTTGGAATAGATCCCATGGAGGCCCCTTCCAATGCTGATCTGCAATGACTCATAATTAATCTCTCTCCTGTTCCCACAGGAGCACATTGTGTTCTGTAAGGACATGGCTAACAAACCACCTGGCAGAGGGGAAGAAAAAGACACTCCCAGCCTCACCCCACAGAGCCATGCTGAGTTTTGAAAGAGGCTGCCACAGAGTTCAGAAGGCTTGAATTTTAGTTGTGGGTCCCAACTCTTAGCATAAATTCATTGCGGGAGCGAGTTAAGCCAATCAACCTCTGGAGAGGAAAGGGCAGCAGCCAACACTGCTTGATCAAATCACTCACCCTCTTCATCCCACCAATCCATTTACCCTCTCCCTGATTTGCTGCCTCCTGGGTCTTGGCCATAGCCCTGTTATTTGAATGAACCACTGTATGCCGTACCATGTTGAGTCTTCTCCAGACTCTGCATACTTGTTTGCCAGACACCATCACTCAAGGAACTTGATGGAAAAGGAACATTTCAGTCAAACAATTTAGATTGTTCTTAAGAAGGACAAGCCTTTTAAGTGACTGCCTCTTATCCTACTATAATCACCATGATTAGTCCATTCCTGCTGCTATAACTAAATGACTTAGACTTGGAGTTTACAAATAGTAGAAATTTACTTCTTACAATTCTAGAGGATGGAATGTCCAAGATCAAGTTGCCAAAAGATTTGGTGTCTGGTAAAGGCTTATTCTCTGCTTCCAAAATGGTAGCTGTTGCCTCATCCTCACATGGCAGAAGGTCAAATAAAGGTGAACTCCCTCTCCCTCAAGTCATTTCCAAGGGCATGAATCCACTCATAAGGACATCACCTCCAAGACAGGCACTTCCTAATACCATCACCTGGGGAGATAAGTTCCAGTTATGAGTTTTCCAGAGATGTATATTCAAGGTTAGTACTTTCCATTTTCCTATGAAACATGCTGGCTGGTGCCTTTCAGCTAGAAGAGTGCACCATATTTTTTGTGTCCACCAATAAGGCTATATGTTAGCCAAGAGTCAACTGCGCTTGTCCTCGAAGCTGTCTATGGAAGCAGCCCTTGGAATCCCAACAACAGAATTTATTTGGCTGCTATACAAATCAATTAAATGTAAATGCAAAAAGAGGAGCTTTCAATTATATTGAAAAACAATTTAAGGGGTAAACAAAGGTAAATTCCTAAAAAATATTTACAATAAATTTTGGTGTAAACGTGGAAGTATTTGGTGAAAAGTAAGAAAACATGCAGAAAGATTCTGCACTCAAGTTGTCCCCTAGTATCTATACTTTTCTGTTCCCCTTTGAAGAAGCCAAAACTAAAACTTATACATAAGATCATTGTGATTGTAGCTTAGGCCAAACAACAGTAACCCAAATGGCAGGCAGAAGGCCATGGTCAGAGAATAAAGCCTCTACCCAACATGAAAACATTAGCTAACATTACAGACTTAAAATACTACATATAATATATGGCTTGAATCACTTTCATTATTTTTTCAAATAATAGAACTAAAAATACTTTAACTGAATGAACAGCATCCTACAGTCTGTGACCAAATATTTTCTGTTTTTTTTTCCAGTTTACATTATGCTTTAGGATCGCATCCATAGTTAGTAGTAGTAGTAAAATTGCTAAAAATATATGAAATTAGAGATAAAAGTAAAGCTCTACATCCCATTGTCCAGATTTTGCCATCCATGCTTCCACTGTTTCTTTTTTCCTTTTGTTGATATATTTTAAACCAAATTTTAGACATTGTGTCATTTTATCCCTACTTGCTTTTAGTAGATATCTGAAACCGTAGTGATATTTTCTTATATGACCACAACACCTTAGCATATCTAATGTAATTAGCAACAATTCTCTGGTATCATCTAGTTCCTTTGCAAACTCAATTTTCTCAGATCCCCCACCCCAAATGCCTTTGGTTATATACTGGTATAAATTTAAAGCAAAAGGTACACTTGTTGTATCTCTCATGCCTTTTTAAAACTTAGAACAGTACTGCCTCACATTTATCTTTTGCTACTAATTTATTAAAGTATTCCTGCTTTTATATATAGAGGTGCAAGAATTTCAAAGCGTTTGGAAAATATCAAAGAATAGTAATTGACAAGGAGGGTTGCTTCAACAAACAAACAAACGAAGGCTAGAATAGATCCAAAGTTTCTCAGAACTCAGCTTCTACCTTTTGCAGATTGTCAAACTGAGCAAACACCTGGAGTCCAGGCTGAAAGATGACAGGGTTACAGTTCTCAAAAACAAAGGTTCAAGCAGTAAGGGAAATGAGAATCGAACTCACAATGAGTTACCACTTCACACCATTGCAATGGCCATAATCAGAAAAAAACATAATGAGCTGGCATTAGCCTTGGATAATTGTGTATACATACATTTGTTCTTGATTGTTTGACAGTGTTTCCCCCTCAATTGTAACTCCATATTTATCTAATTAAAAAAAAACATAATGAGCAAGTGTTATTGAGGATTTGAAGAAATTGCCTTTGGGAATGCATTTTGGGAAACAGGAAGATAGTCCCTCAAAAATTAAACACAGGGTGATCATATGACTCAGCCATAGACATACCCAAGAGAAATGAAAATGTTTGTCCACACAAAGACTTGTACAGGAATGTTTTAGATTATAGATAAAAAGTGGGGAATGACCAAATGGTAATGGAAGGAATAAAGTTGTATGGTAGACCCACATAATGGGATATAAACAATCATACAAGTCAATGAAGAACTGCTACATGCCACAAAAATGAATCTTGAAGATATTACATTAAGTGAAACACATTGTATGATTCTGTTTATTTGAAATGTTCATTATTGATTGATCCATGGAGACAGAAAGTAGATTAGGGATTGTTTGGGCTTGGGAGATTAGGGAAGAGCTGGGGGAAGGATGGCTAAGGGGTGGGGATTTCTTTTGGGGGTGATGAAAATGGTGTTAGTTGTATAACTGTGAATACACTAAAAATCACTGATTGTACACTTAAAGTGGGTGAATTTTATACCTCAATAAAGGAGTTTAAAATAAATTTTATGTGATCCAAGAATATTTACTTGTGAAATAAGAGTAGTTAACTGAAAATCCCAACTGTTAGAGCACATGTACACACACACACACACACACACACACACGCTCGAGGGTTCTTTATTGGCACACGTTGAGCACGTAGAAGAGCCCTGTGCAGGGTGTGTCCCCTCCACAGAGTGCAGGAGGGGACCTGCTCTGTTGGAGAGCAGGACTCGGGGTCAGCTGGGGGCCATCAGGGAGAGCATGCAGTCTCCCTTTCCATGAACCCTGTCTTCTGGAGTGGGTTAGGAACGAGATGACCTCCTGACCCTGAATTCAGTAATATCAGGAAAGGAAATCCAAGGGGAACATGGAGAAAATTTCTCTTTGACCCGTGGTTGACTTGCTTCCTCAGGGTCTGTGCTCATTTCTTCCTGCCTTCCTGCTGTCACGAAAGACAGTGAGACACAGGTGCAGATGCAGGGGACATGGGAGGAAGATACCACTCAGCAGCTTGGCTGTGACCGCTTCCTTGCTTCTGAAATTGGGAAACACCCAGGCAGGAGGCTGAAAGCAGGTTCCCCAGGCCACCAGGTGAAGATCCCATCCCCATGGAGCAGCAGAGTGACTGGCAGAGTGTTGAGCAGTGCCCAGCACAAGGTCATAGCCAAGGAACAGTGGACGTTGGTGCCAAGCTCTCCTTGCCTCTTTTGAAAGCCTTCTTCAGGCTGTTCAAACTGCTGCTCTTGTCAGACTTGGGCATCTGCCTGGCCCATGCATTTTCAACTATGCCTCGGGCCTCAGGATCCTATGCCCACTTGGCAAAGGGACAGGTCTCAGGAGAAGCACATGGCCTCACTAACATTGCAGAGCTCAGCAGGGTCTTTTGTCAACACAGAAAGCTCCATTTATGGAAGTGCAGAAGTGGGTGGGCCCAGTTCCCCCAAGGATGTGAAGATGTTCCTGGGCCTCTGAGGACTTCCAGCCCCACCTCCAGACTCCCACTGTGTCTGTTCAATCATCCCACCCAGAGGGAGGGTGGTCACAGGCTACAGCCTTTCCTGGCAGCTCTAAGGGAACAGGTAAATAAACAGAGAAGACAAACATCAATAAGAAAGAGTGTAGTTTACAAAACACATGTTTCTAGAGAGAAGAATCCAGAAAAAACAAAGTGGTGTCTCAAGATCCCACTTCAGATGCTAAGGAAGTACAGTCTTCAGCCTGGGAAGAACTGATACCTCTCCTCTTATTCTGTTTCCAGTCCTAGGACTCCTGAACCAGTCTCTGTCCATCTTGTCTCCAGCATCTCTCTTCTGTCCCTTGCCTCCTGCTATTTTCCCTCCTACCAGGCACCCAGACTCTCAGGAGGAGAGCAGGAGTCTGGGTCATTACTGTGTGATATGGGCAAACTTCTAGACCCTGTGCTTCCTGCATATATCAGACATGTCCTGGGGTAATAACAGACTCTTCTCCTGGGGGCCCGTGGAAAACCTAAGAGGAAATACGCTTGCCCAGCATTGGGCAACTACATGCTATTTCTTTTCTAATCTTTTTCCTCTCCTCCTTCTCTCTTTTCATTCTTCCTACACTCTTTCCTTCCCATAAAATTAGACTTTTCCAAGATCAAGACTCCAGCTCAACTTCAGCTGTGGCTGGCCGTGCCCACATGCAGCTGGTTCTTGGATTGCTGTGCAACACACTTCCGAACCCGGTGAGGGCTGACCCACACGCAATTCCTGGTTCTGCAGATGTATGGAGCACCCTGCACCATCCTCGCCAGCCTCACCTCATGTACAGGAAAGGGGTCACCGCAACGTTCAGCACAACTGCCGGCCACGTGTTGTGACTTGCGATCATTTCCACACTGGCTGACCTTCTCTGTGTTGAACACTCAGCATTGAAATGGGGCCCCTTTAGCTGCTGTTTAAGGACCTCGTCCTCCTTAGCAGGCTGGTTCCTGCAGGTACACAACTCTAGTGTGCCTTCTTTTCAGCTTCTTCAACCTCCTGGCACAACAGTGGTGTGTGGATGGCCTGTGACTGTCATACAGACCCATGTTAGGTCTCTGAAGAAAGCAAGCGTGAAAGGATGGGGGTGCTTTTTGCTCAATTCTAAAACTCCATAAGTAAGAATCTAGTCCCTTACTTTGACAAAGGCCACATTCCCATTGCAACAGCCAGACTTGTCACTCTGCTCTAGAGGAAAGTGGTGTCCCCGGGAGGAAAGTGATCATCCCCTCCAGACGACCAGAAGATGCCTGGAAAGCCATGGCTCTGCAAGGGAACACTCACCAGCCGGGCTCTGTGCCCAAGGCTGTCACGGGCCTCCATGAGCCTTCGTCACTATCCAGCAATCCTCCGCCAACTGGTGCTAGCCAGCCTGCCCTGCCTTCACCCTGTTCCTACAGCATTGGCCTTTGTGGTTGACGGATGTCACCCTTTTCTGAGCTTCTAGGACAGCTTTCTCCCAGGTGGGTGCTGGATGGAGCCTTGCTCCATGTCCTGCATGGTCTTGAGAAATGCTCCCCACAAGAGAGAGGGAGTGTGGGGGAGAGAGAGAGAGACTGATTCTATGATCAAATACACTTAGAAAATACAGAGTAATATATTCCTCTCCAACTCTTGGCCCCACCTCTCGAAGGTTCATAAACTGCGCCAGCTGATAAACAAAGTGAACAGTCCTGCAATCAAGACAGCTGGTTAACAGCGTCGGACCCAGCAGTTCCCAGAAGAGAGGGACACAGTTTGGGAAATGCTGCTCCAAGAGAGGTTCTAAGACCTGGCTGGACATCCAAGT
Organism: Aplodontia rufa; assembly: GCA_004027875.1. Lineage (NCBI taxonomy): Eukaryota > Metazoa > Chordata > Mammalia > Rodentia > Aplodontiidae > Aplodontia > Aplodontia rufa. Next base: position 33,106 of record PVKS010015137.1, on the reverse strand, counting down.
CATACAGGGAGTCTTTTGAGTGCCAGTTCCCACACCGACTCTATTGGGATCTGGAAATCCATATTCCTAAATGCTCCCTAGACTGTTCTGTGCCCCATGTGGACAGTGCTGGGACTCACTGCTCCAGGACTGGAAGGGGGGTTGGGAGGTAGTTGGGGTGCAGCTCCATCAGGCTGCCCAGTGAAGGAGGCTGCTGTCCACTAAACAGAGCTCCCCACCCCTTGGCTGACTCCCTGAGGTGGCAATGGCAGCACCCTGGAGTCAGCTCCCACTTTCTTCCTAAGGAAGCTGGGGAGCCTTTTCCTTTACTTTTGGAGACAGAATTTTGCAAGAACATGATTCTAGGGGAGGGTTGTCCAACAGGAGCTGAGCATTGGGTAGAAGACTGAAGCCACAGCTACCCAAGCCCATGAGGGAGCTGGGAGAATAAAGACCCTCTCTCACTCTCAGCCAGGCTCCAGTCTCCTACCAGGGATTCCCTTGTCCAAACTGAACCCGAGGACATAGAACAAAGAAGCCTGTTGATGCAGATCCTCAGGCTCCTGGGACACAGAGGATGATGGAGAGGGAACAAGTGGAGAATTTCCTGTGCACCAGAATATTTATTTGTATAAAATAAAGTCACATTCCTTCAATGTCCAAATCAAAGAAAGTCTGAGCTCCTACTTCCTCTAAATTAGTCCTTTCTCTCCAACCCCTGAAGAGAGTATGTCCACCCAGCTTCCCCTATCAGTTATACACAAATCCAGGTCCTTGCTAGTTTCTGGCTTCGGGTAAGATTAATGATATTAAATTATATTTGTTCTTTTCAAACCGTAGATCATATGACCTCAGAAAGTATGGTCAGAGATTATGGGAACTTGCTGGGCACCTGATCCATAAAAGCCACAGATTTAGCTGTCTTCTAAATTAAAACTATTTCCCATTGACCTCCCAGGCCATGAGGAAAATATTTTAAATTTATGGGGCCTTTTAGAAAAAAATGGACTGCTTTGTGTCTTCTTACTATATATTACATTAGGAAATGGGTCTTTATCTTGTCAGAGGATGATGGTGTAGCAGACATCAATTTCCATGTGAATTAAATGCAAGGAAGATAAAGAGGTCTGAAAATAAATAAAAACATTGATTCTAAGTTGTAAGAAGAATTTTTGCTTTCGAAAACTTATGACCACTTTGGTCATTTCTTACTCCAAATGGCATTACCCATCCTTCAGTGGCTCTGATTTTGTGAGTTTGTGAGCTTCAGAATGTGATGGTCCACTTATCTATTATTACTAATCCTGCAACACTGCATATTAGTGTAATGAACTGCTTGTGAAATTTACTGGCAACTTTCAGGAACCCCCTAGGGTAGGATAAACAGGCGTCTGGAAACATCTGGTGTGCCAAGAATTATAATTCTTAAAGGCTTACCACCAACATTTCAAGTCTGGAGTCCAGAATTTAGGTTTTAAGAATTCTGGCTATATAGTTATTGCCAATATGTCTCAGAACGACTTTGCCTGACCTGGGGATGTGGCTGGATCAATTCCACCACTTTTACCTCCTATTTAATTTGTATTCACAACCAGGTTGCCTATTAGAATGCCTTCCCTGATGAGAGAGAAGTAGGAGGAGCTCTAGATGATTCTAAGGTCACCTAGTGCTAGTCAGAAACTTTGGATGTGAAAACAGTGAGGGCTTAGATTAGTTAGAATGTTTTTGGCTTTAAGTAACTAAAAATCCCAAATGAATTTCCTTCTTTTTTACAGAATTAAAAAAAAATTCACATAGCAAAAGTCTTGCTATAGGATGGCTCCCTGGCTGGTGGCAGCATCAAGAACTCAGCTTCTTTCCACCATCCTAAGAGCGAATGATTGACTTGTCCTCCGGTTATTGATTATTGAACCCATGATTGTAAAATGGCAGCCACTGAGGTATCACATGACAACACAAAAATGCCAAGCAAAAGAAATGTTCCTGTGTCTCTTTTTCAGATGAGATTGGGCGCATTCAGGGTGGTATGGCAGTAGACATGTGTTTCTTTTTCAAAGGGAAGTAATCTCAGAACTTTCCAGAAGATTGCTCATATTTCCTGTTGGCAGAATGGCATCACATGTTTGGACTTTACCTATCACTAACAAGAGAAGCAGGGTCTCTTGAGTTGGTTTAAATTCATCAAGAACGGGCTGGAGCGGTGGCTCAGTGGTTTCGGTGCTTGCCTGGCAAGCACGAGGACCTGGGTTCAAACCCCAGCACCACATACACAACTAAGTGTTGGAGCAACTAAAGCCATGTGAAAAACTAAATAAAGTTGTTTCTCTCTTTCTCTGTCTCTCTCGCTGTCCCTCTCTCTTTAAAAAAAAATAAAAATAAATAAATAAATAAATAAATTCATCAAGAACGACTCTAGGGGCTCAGATGCTGGAGTGCTTGCCTGGCATGTGTGAGGACCCCAGAACCACATACACAACTAAGTGTCTAAGAAACAAAGGCCATGTGAAAAAATGAATAAAACCGATTCTCTCTTTCTCCCTCTTTCCCTCTAAAACAAACAAACAAACAAATGAAAAAATCCTCTCTAGAAACTGAGGACCCAGTCTCTTTCTGAAGTACTGGGGTTGCCACCAAGAAGGCGATTCTTGGAATTGAGACCCCATTAGGAAGAAAGGCAGGCACCTGGCTGTGTGGGGAAGCAACCTACCAGTGCCCACGGCAGGAATCCACCCCTGTGCCTGGGAAAGCTCAACGAGAGTGAGGCCCCTGCAGAGGGTGATGGGTGAGGCAGGGAACTCATTGCAGGATGTCCTCTCAAGGAATGCAGCCTTCTGGGCCTCCTAGGACGCGAGGAGCTGGGGTCTAGGAAACTGCGTTAGAAAGCAAGTCTTCCCAGAACCTACATCCATAAAGCATGACAAGAAATGGAGGGGGTAGCATTTGGGGTCACGTAGGTGAGCACTCAGCAGTGCTGTTCACTCACCCAGGTTTCCCGAAATCAGTCTCCGAGGTGTTCTGACCCAGCACACAACTGTGTTTCAGGCCACTTGTCTTCTGTGCGTACTTGGGAACAGGTGGTCCCTGTACACAGGAGGACGACAAGAGCTTTCAAAGTTTTTGCATTGTTTTAACTGTCTAATATTTGCCTTTCTGGGTCACATATCACCCTGCTGCAGCTGCTGGCTGAAGAACCGAAATTGAGTGAAGTCTAGACTTGGTACGCCTCTTCCCCCAGCACTCACCTGCCTGCCCGCTCAGTCACCAGAGAGCTGGCCCACAACCATCTGACCGCGCACCTCATCCCACTTCTTTTTCTTTTCTGGATACTGGGGATTGAACCCAAGGACACTCTACCACTGAGCTACATCCCCATCCCTTTTCATTTAATTTTTTAAATTTCAAGACAGGGTCTCCCTAAGTTGCTACAAACATGTGATCCTCCTGCCTCAGCCTCCTGAGTAGTTGAAAACATGTGTGGCCACCATACCTGACCGCAGTCCACCTGTTGATAGTCACTCACGGTCCCCTTTAAGCCCATTCTGGTCTCTTCTATGACCTGAGATAGAACTACAAATCCTATATTGAGGTTTTCATAATATTTTGGTGTAGGTTAATAATTTTCCAGAAGCACAGTTTCCTGAGACAAATGAGTGATCTCTCCAGCCAAACTGCTAGTCCTGTCATGACCAAAAACAATATTTTCTCAGTCAATGGCCATTGGCTGTGTTCAAGAGGGCAGAAATAAAATTCCATATTTAGGGGGTCCAAAGGGGGCTCCCAGCGATGGAGATAACTCTCACTGATGAAACATCTTAGCTGTATCCAAAGTCACCAAGAGGGGACATGATTCTTAATTGGAGATCCATATGGTGCCATTTGTTAAATAAACAATGTATGCGTTAGCAGTAGTGGCCTGTACACTGGTAGCACATGGCCTTTTGGGTTAAAGTCTCGCTCATGGCCGGCCATCCTTCCTTCAAGTTCACAAGAGGCAGATCCAGTTGCCAATACTTCTTCCTGACTTTGCCAGCTTATATAAATTTCCAGATATTTATTTCCTCTTCCTAAAACATTGCAGCACGTATGAGCTGTACATTTTAATTTATTATAATAGTGGCTTGTATTAACCAGGGAGGCAGTGCCAGGCTCTGAGCTAGAAGAGCTCCTTCTTTTGAATCCTATTGTGGGATCTCAGGCAGGTGATTTAATGTCTTAGTGGGTGTCCTCTGCATAATGGTATGACACAGATGTTTAATTCATAGATGTGGGGTGAATATTTAAAGTAATTAGCATCAGTAAATGCTCAGTGAAGGGTAGATATTACTTTTTAAAAAAATATCTCAAATCATTTAACCTAGACATTCTAGTGCTAGGAATTCATTCCCAGAAAATAATCATGGATTTATATTTTTATGGATTAGCATTTTTATGAGATCAAAAACTGGATATAGTCTAAGTATCCAGGAATAGAAAAGTGTTTAAATAGATTATAGTATATCCATGAAAAGAGATACTATTCAATAATTAAATATCACTATTTCTCTATATATAACGAAGAATGATGTTCATAAAATATGGTTAACTGAAAATCTGTAAAAATTCAAAGAATCCCTTGTCTTATATTATTCATGCCCTGGACCTGGCTCACTGAATCACACCTGGCTCCCTGTTTTAGGAACTAGAGAAAGGGAGGGGCTCTGTCCAACAGGGGATGGTAGACATCAGCTCCTGTGGGATGTAGACAAGAGCGTGAGGAATGGAGTAGGCAGCCTGGTAGGTAAGAAGAACCAGAGATAACAGGAGAGAGCAACTATGGAGGAAAGGAGAGATGGAAGCCTCCAGTGCTGCCTCTCGCTCCCAAAGGCTAGCTGGTTCCTGGACCAATGCCAGTCTACAGCTATCCTCAAAATCAACCCAATTTCGGAGAGCACTTTTGAAGGAGTCTCTGTGTCTCATAATGAAAACGACTCAGCCACCAGTTCTCTTAGCATCGTCTTCCCAAATGTGTTAGGAACTCCTTCAGGGCAAGCAGCTTGCCTCCCACATCAAGCTTGTGTATTGCAAGGCTGGGCATATGCTAGCTGCTCATTTAATGCTTTATTAGTTCACTTCTTCATTGGCAATCATTGAGTTGTATTTAGGTGGTGCCAAGTACACTGCTAAACACTGGGGATGTGACAGTGAACAAAACAGAAGTCCTTGTCTTCATGGGACAGTGAAAAATGGTAAAACATAATAAACTCAATATGTTCTTTGTGAGGTCAAGTATAGGATGGCAAAAGCCAGTAAGAAAAATACATCAAGAAAGGGAATACCCAGGGTGAGGGGAGGGTGAACAGAGTTGTGGTTATCAATACCACAGTCAGGGAGGCCTCCTTATGAAAGAAACATTTGAGCGAAGTTCAGAGGAGATGGGACAGTGGCACCATGCCAGGCAGTCTTCTGGAGAAAGAACATTCCAGGCAGTTAACAAGAGCAAGTGCCCTGAGGGGAAAGGGAGCCTAGTGTGTCTGAGAAAGAGCAATGACACAAGCAATTGTGGCCGAAGTAGTGCAACCAAGGCAGGTGTATGACCAGTGGGAATCGGTCCATTGTCTAGGACTGATGTGAATTGTGTTGAACTCCATGACACTGGAGGTCAGGGGAAGCACAGGAAGGGCAGGAGGGGCACGCTGAGGTGAACCCTTGACCTTCAATCTAAGACTGGAAAGTGAAGCCCAAGCCTTTGTTTTGGGTCCTATCTTTGGGTAGAGAGGCAGTTGGAGAGGGAAGGGAGGGCTAGATTGAGTGTGGTCAGATTGCAGGGGTCACTGGCCCTTTTGGCTTAACATGACTCACATTGCTGTCAGAAATTGGGCATCTCCAAGGCCTCTGTCTGGATGAATCTTCTCTCTTAGATGACTCCCACCTTTCCTCTTTCTGACTATTCACCACTGATTGTCTAAAATGACTGAAATAACCACATTGTCTTTTGTAGACATCCTTATCAAGTCTTGGTAATTTCAAAACTCCCTTACACACTTTCTTTGAAGATGAAAAACAATTTCCCTATATCCCTGGGAGGGAGTGAGGCAGGGAGGAAAGCACAAGAGACAATAAGGAAGGCTCAAGTCCTAGGCCTTGGTGTGAAGCTGCCCTCAAATTGTAAGTTGGGAAGCACCTGGGAGAGTGATTAGGGTTTTTCTGTGTCATGCATCACTAGTGAGGGACATCACACTTTGTGACCTCCATGACTTAACATGCTTTTGAATTTAGCTAATAAATTACTAGGAAGAGACTTACCCCTTGGTAAATGTCTCACAGAGACTAAACAATATACTTTCTGTGAAGTCAATGACCAACTTTCTTCCCCCATTTCTACCTCTCATAAACTGAACATTGTCAAAGGATGGCTTTGAAGCATATGTTGTCCCTCATCTTTCTTGTTATTACCAAAGCATTCCAAGTATGAATTACTAACAGGGAGAAAATTATACTCAAAAGCATGATTGGAATGGGGCTATTGAATTTCTGAGTTAATCAGAACCAGAGCTTATATCAACGAATATGTGTGGATTTGTTGCTCAAGGTCACTTTCAAGGAGCTAAGCTAGATGCTGACAGACTTTGTTGGAACTATTGGAATTTTTCAGGCTCAGTCATGTTGGCTTACCTCATGGAGGAGTCAAATAGAATGTCAGAGGTCTGGCTGCCCAAACTCCAATCACATGGTTCTTCCTTGATGTACTCACTAGTTTTTCCTAAACTCTGTTGGCTTTAAAGTAAAACAATCTACTTTTGAGATATAACTTCACCACTTACTAGCTGCATGGCCATTAACAAGAGGTATAACATGCAAAAATTATTTATTGAATATCAACTCTTACATGTGCTATAAATCCAGATTAGAATACAGATCTTCGAGTTTTCACTTCCTCTTATACAGATGGCACTGATATCCCTCCCTTGAAAGCAAACTCAGTAGGTGTCAGTATTAGTGAGAGAATGAAAGAAGATGTTTACTGAGCAACCAGCTCATAATATTTGGGGTGGCACACAGTATTTGACAGCCATTAACATAATCTTAAAAAATAAGCATATCTTAAAAGGCGGTAGGGAACATTTTCTCAACCTAACACCCCTTGTCCTGGCAGGTAAGAGGACCTGATCCTCCCTGAAAAGGAGGTTGACTCTAGAAGGTCCACGCATTTAAAAATAACCTCCCACCAGTCCATGCCTTTTGTGTGTTCACTTGACTGGGTCACGGGTTGCCCAGATATTTGACTAACCATTATTTCAGATATTTCTGTGAGGGTATTTTGGATAAGGTTAACATAAAAATTGGTTTACTAAGAAAAGCAGATTGCCCTCCCTAATGTGAGTGGGCCTCATCCAACCAGTGGAAGTCCTGAGTAGAATAACAGGGCTGACCCCCCACCCCCGCCTTCTAACAGGGACTTTGGCTTTTTTCTTGTATTCGGTCTTAAACTGAAACATCAGCTCTTCCTAGGTATTAAGACTCCCAGCCTTCAGAGGTGAACTACACCATCAGTTATCCTCGTTCTCTGGCTTTTGGACCCAGACTGAAACAAAGCCAGAAGCTCTTCTGTGTCTCTTCAGCTTGCTTAATTCACCCTGGGCTTTTGGCCTCCTCCATAACTGCGTTCCATCCTACACATTCTATTTTATCAGGGGATCCTAACACATTCCAACTTCAATTTGTTTTCTATCACTTTCCATAATATACTCTCTACTCCAATTGAGCTGAAGCCATGACAATCCTTGGTCTTTCTGTCTTTGCACAAGCTTTCTTTGCTGAAAAAGCTCTCCTCCACCCTAATCTTCAAGACGCACTCCTGCTTACCCATCAGAACTCAATTTTAGCATCACTCAGCTCAGGATTTTATTCTTTAGAGTTGCTTCATTCCAGCACTTGTAGCCTGCACATATCCTGAATTTGCCTTTATTTGTCTCCAACAGCACAAGGTGAGACCTTTGGTGGCAGGGTGGTGTTCATGGTACTTGGCATAATGTTAGATACATAGCAGGAAGTCAATAAATGTTTGTTGCTTGAATACAAGAATAAACAGATGATCAAGTGGATTTCTTAAAATGAAATATAAAACACAAAAGTTAAGAAAAAGAATTCATTCTAAGATCATTGAACCAAATCAGCGAATTCATGAGGTCACTACCCAATGGCTTCAAAACCCTATTGAATGAGAGCTTCAAGAAAAGCAGTAGAGGTTTTGAAGTAGACGTATGGAGGAAGGTTATCCCCTTTAGAAGCTGAGAAAGCATCTATCATATGTGTAGATTTTTATTAGCTTTGACAGAAGACATTGCCTCTTCTAGGGAGAAACCACCATGTTGAATCCTGCTAAGGTCTCCAGTACAGCTAAGCCTAAGGAGCAAGGTAGTTTAGACCCTTAGGTCAGTTCTGATCTGCTAGATGGACTGACCCTGACTCAGGGCTGTGCTGAGGTTTGGTGTTTAGCTTATAGATTTCATTCCCCTGTTTAAACTAGGTGCCTTTTCAGGATTTTTGAAAATGAAAAGAATTATCCATGGCCAACTTTTAGCAATGAAGGAAGTTTTTAAGCCCCATCAAAAGATTGCAAATTAACCCAGATCTACCAATAAACGTAGAATTTCTTCCAGATCAGATGCTTACCACTGTGGCCAGCTTGCCTCTAAAAGTCCTTCTACAATTGGAGATGAAAACCCCGTCCTGCCATAGAGGCAGCTATAATGACACTTCCCACAGGACAGCATCCTTTGTCATGCAATCCAAAGGCAGATGCTGGCAGATCCAGGTTATGAGTGACCCCTTGAGCTGAAATTAGAGGTCAGCTGCAGCAGCTCTCCACCTTGGAAGCCTTGCATCATGGAAAAAGGAGCATTTCATGCTGGTTCCTAGAACACAGAGAAACCAAGGAGAGAAGAGGTAACACAAGACACAGGTGAGTCGGGGCAGGGACTTCTGGAGCATGAAGAGGGGAATCTAAAAGTGCAGGGACGGGGAGATGTTTGTGGTCCCCATATCTCATCCTCATGTCTACTCACTGAGATGTTTTCCCGAAAAAGAAGGGAGGCTCAACTTGACATCCAAGGGTCAGTATAGGGGTGAGTATTAAGAACAGATTTATATGATCCTGAATGAGAAAGGTCAATGGGCAGCAATCACAAGTGATGGACCCCATTAAGGTCTTATTCAAGGCAGAAATCACACCTGGAAGCTAACAGGGTAGAAATATTAATGACAACCATCAAGGCCTATCGCAAATATAAAATACCTTAAGGCTCACTTGTGGGAACTCCTCCAGCCTTTGTCCCAGAGAAGAGGAAAATTGAAGGTGGGGATAGGCCCAAATGAGAGAAGGATTGAAATTGACAGGTGATAGTCTTTCCAATACTTCTTCAATGCCTATTTAACATAGTTTTGCTCCATGCTTTACTCAGAACCATGTAAGTTCCTAGGCTAGCACACCAACATGGGTCTTTCTGCTATCAGACCCTCTCCCACATGGCAGGAATGTTCTCTCTTCTCACCTAAATAAGTCCTACTCCTTTTACTCTTCCCTTTTGTGGTTTTTTTGGGATTTTATTCTTCAAATTTTCAAGGCAAGAACCCAGAAGGAAATTGGTGAAGTGGGGAACCTAATCTCCTCTCAAAACTCCTGCTTCATTACAGTCGTCAGTGATGGAGAACTAGAAGAGCTCAGACCCCACACGGAGTGACAGGAGGGGAGTCTTGTGCCTAATGCAGGTACAGCACCTCCTCCTTTTGGATTGAGAAGCCTCGCACTGCCAGATCTGCATCAGTGCAATTACTTCTGAAGCTGTTACAACACTTAGTTATTTTACCGTTACAACAGCTATTAAGATGCACGTGGTAGGCTAGACCATAGAAACAATAAGAATTTAATATCCCAATTCACTACATTTTGCTTTTAAATTTTCTAACTTGCCATTTTCAAGATTTAAAAAAAAGGTGTAATTTAATCTTGTATTTACTGAAAGCAAATGAAGAGACTAATCATTCTAGATTAAACAAAAATCTCCACAACATCAAAGAGAACTGTGTTCTTATTGCTCCAGCTTCTTTAAACACATTGCCTTTAACAAAACTATCAATTAAGCATTGCATACAGTGTAATATTTCAGTATATTCCAGCCACAAATTGCCCAATACTTTATCAGAAAAGCAAATAGCAAAAATGAAAAGAAAAAAAGAAAAGAAAAAGAAAAGCAAATACACTGTTTATACTGTTTTTTAAAGAGTCCAAGTAGTTTAAATAACCAGAGATTTACTAGTACTGAGTCCCTCTACTCAACAGCATTGTTTATACAGCTCCACAAATGACTGTGGGATCCTTACATCTGGTCCAAGCTTTGACTTTTCTTTTTGGAATGCATACGACATTACTTTTTCTTTAGTTCTGTGTATCTCGCTATCTAAAAGAAGTGTAAAAGAAACTGAAGGCATGAAGGCATTTTTCTTCCCTGATTTTCACCCTCTGACATATCCCCAGTGGTATCAAGGATGCACTTCTCCTTGCATTTCCCAAATATTTTTTTCCATTTAAATTCATAAACTACAAAAGTAAAAAGGACTTTATTTGGCATTCAGGAGACATTGAGATATCTCTCAATCTGTGTTCCTAAACAGGCAGAACTTACGAATACTGGATGTTGAAAAGGAACACACAGAAGGAGATGAATCTTGTACCCAATGGAGCTAACATAAAGCACCTAATTGCTTTGAATTGAAAGGTCTCATACTTCCTGTGTCAGCAATTCAGCTAAAACTCTCTTAGCTAGCATCATCAGGAGAGTTTCTTCTGAAGCTGTTACAACAGTGTTGCTCTTCACTGTTATAGTGGTTGTTAGCGTGCATTTGGCATGGGACAGACCACAGAAACAGTAAGAATTTAATAACCCCCAAGCAGGAATGTATGAACAGAATGGAAGTGTCCTTAAAACATGAATCTAATGACTCTTGATATGCATCTTGAATCTCTAGACACAATACAATTGCTCAGTTGTTCAGGTCATTCTAAATGCCTTTGGCTAAAGAGTGGAGGAGATCAGAGTTTACATTCCAGACTGTAGCTAGAATTGTGCATAGGTCCTGCTCCCATGATGGCCTGCCAACTTCATTTTGAGAAGCTCTTTCAATGGTGCTTTTGTTTTTTCTTTTATTTTTATACAGATTCATTACCACTGGGAAGAAGGGCAGGAATCATGATCTTCTTTTCCTTCCTCAACCACACCCAATCCTATATCCTGCAGGATCCCATAGGAGCCTTTTTCTCAGCTCAGAGGTAAAGAAAGCAGATTTACGCTATACTTTCCCATTGAAAACCCCATTGGATTCAGGAAGAAGGGAGAGACTCTCCAATTTTCAGATGACCTCACTCCACCCTTTCCTCAATCCATGCACCTAGCCTATTCAGGAGGTCTTGACCTTGGCCAGTCTTAGAGTTGCTCATATCCCTGGGTGAGTTTGAGAAGGTCATTCCTGAGCTCTGGGTGGTCCTCACCAAAGGGAACAAACAGTGCAGAGAGTTGCCCTTCAATGACCCTTGCTCTGGAGGAGGCATGATTAGAAAACTCCCCCAAGTCCTTCCTACTGGGTTTTGGAACATATCCTATTCTTTCCAGATGTTTTCCCTAATGATAGATGCTTCATCTGTTGTAAGAGTGAGTCTGTATTCCCTGAACACACAGTGGATTATAGAAAAATAATCTAGTCATGAGCACTGACATAGAATATTTGGTAATTAAATAATTTTTTTTGGCTTGGATGGTCTTCACAGTGATAATCCTACCATAATGGCATACAGTTTGAAAAGAAGAAATAAAATTATCCTTATTTGCCAGTGACATAATACCCAATGTAGAAAATTCCAAGGAATTGAAACTGAAAAAAAATCATGCAAATAAAACCCTTCTAGCACTAATAGTTTTGCAAGATTGCAGAACACAAAACCACTTGTAGTTCTGTATACTATAAATGACCTTGTGGATACTAAAACTAAAAACACACTACCATTTACAGTTCCCCAACACACACACACAAAAATTTAGGTATAATTCTAACAAAACATATACAGGACTACTGAAAACTATAAAATGATGATGCAAAAAATAAGGAAGCTGTAAGTAAATGAAAAAACATACCATGTTCATGGATTGAAACATTCAACATAGCAAAGTTGTCAATTCTGAAATTGGTCTAACAGTTTAACTCAATTCTTATTAAAACCACAACATGATTTTTGTTGACTTAGACAAGATTATTATTAAATTTATGTAGAAAGACAATGGAATTAGAATAGATAAAATAATTTTACAAAAGAAGAATAAAATGGGAGGAATCACTTCCATTCAATTAACATTTACTATATATTCACAGTAATCAAAACAATGAGTATAGTAGAAGAACAGATAGACTATCAGCACAGAGTAGAGAAGCCAGAAATAAATCACATGAGTATGGTATGGATTTATAATTGGTTTTTAGTGAAGGGATGAAAGACAGTCAATGGAGAAAGAATGATCTTTTAAAAAAGAGATACTGATCAGTACTTTATATCTTAGATAAAACTAATTCAAAATGGGTTATTAATTTAAATATTAAATGCAAAACTATATATGATTTAGAAGAAAATGTGAGATAATCTTTAGGACCTAGAGCAAAGTGAAAAGTTCTTAAACATGATGATAAAAGCATAATTCATAACAGAAAAACTGATAATTTGTACTCATAAAAATTAAAACCTTTTGTGCTATAAAACATCCTGTAAGAAAGATGAAAAGACATGATATGGACTAGTAGAAAGCATTTGCAAACTACATATGTGACAAAGAACTCACATATAAAAACTCTAGTTTCAAAACTCAACAGTAGTCAAGAGTCAGGGTTTAAAAAGATTGGAGGTGTGACTACAAAGTTATAACACCAGGAATGTCTTTGTGGTGACAAAACAATGCCATGTCTTGAATGCCTTGGTTGTTATATGAATTTGCAAAGAGACTCTGAGATTTTATAGAATCATATGAAAAACCAGTGAAATCTGAATAAGGTCTGTGTATTGTACTAATGTCGATTTCCTGGTTGGGGAAATTGGGTAAAGGGTACACAGGCCCTCACTCTAATTTTTTTCAAACTTCCTTTGACTACAATCATTCCAAAATTAAATGGTTTAAAAATTTTTTACCTGGATGGCCATCACAACTGGTAATTCACTAAAAATAACAGGCTTAATTCTTTTGTTCTAGACAGCAAAACTTCATAGGTAAGGACTAAGATTTGTATCTCTTTGAAACTTTTCATATTCTCACCACACAACCTGTGCTCAGTATGTTTCTAAATGATGTTTGTGATCTCCTTTGCTTCCTTCCTATGGCTGAAATCTTTGCCCCTGTGTCTTTACTTAAACATGGGACATTTCCATCATTCAGGTCCTGATAAGCCCCTCTTGTTCCAGGTTCTTCAGAATAGAAGGCAATAGAGATCAGACCAAAGGAATGGTCCATTCTGTTCCTTCCAAGACAGCACAAGCTCTTTGAGATGGTTCTTCTGTTGTGTGCACCAACTGTATCCCCATTCCTCATAGTAGTGTCCAACAGATGGTAGGGACTTGGGAAACAACTGTGGACTAATATGCTATCTATGAGAGAAAGAGGAGAGACAGAGACAGGTAGACAGACAGACAGACAACAGTCATGCATGAAAATTAAGTCACAGGTCCACAAGTCTCCCCAGTAAGAAAGAGGAAGCAGTGTTCATATATGCATATCTTATATAAGATATGCTGTGCCAACCTAAAAAAGCCTTCCTAGGCTATCTTGTACACATGGATTTCTCCTTCAAAATTCCTACACACACTGAAGAAGGGCTGCTGTGTGGTGCAGTCTGCTCAACTGCATTCAAAAGCATTTACTATGCCCAGGCCCTGTGCAATGGGAATCCGAGATGGGCAAAGCCTGCTTCCTGCCCCACGGAAGCTCCGAGCACAGTTGGAGTAGGGCCAGACCAGCAAGCAGATCATTCCAGTAGGGGACACCGGGAAGCCCTTCTGAGTCACTAGACAGGTGGAGAGATGGACAGACAACAGGCAAACATACAGATGACCACAGCTGAGCTCATGTTCTGTGCCAGACACCACGCTAAACACTCCCATCTCTCACTGGAACTCCCACATCCCTGTAAGATCAGTTTCATTCTTTCCAACTCCGCTGAACCTGGGAGAACAAGTAAGATTAGGCAGGTAGGAGGAAGGGAAAAAGACTCCCAGGCCAAGAGAGCATCACGAGCAGAGGCAGGGACGTGTACTCATCTGAGAGGTCTGAGGGCCCCTGAGCATGGATTACATGTATAATAAGGGCCAAAAACTTGACTGAGATTGAGATGGAAAAAGAATATTTAGTGACAAATAAATCTGATCCCTCCAGGAAATGAAGTTGGAGTTTTATAACAAAATCAAATGTTTGAGAGTAATGGGATGTGGGCAGACAGCTACACAGACTGCCCCTGTAGACACAGACAAGGAAGCTCTTGTCACAGAAATGCAAGGACCAGCAGTTAGAGCGAGTCAGCATGCGTTGCAGTATTAAGGACCAGGAGGTACAAGCAGGGCACCAGCATTTGTTGCAATATTCTTCTAAAAACATCCTGAATGAAATTTGAACCAGACATTTGCAGCAACTGTGGCCCAACCCTTGAGCCAGGCGTCCATAGAGCACGGTCTTAAGGTAGTTGTCATTTGCATGCACGACAAACCTTTCTAGGGTCTGACTTCTGAGGAGGGCAAGCATTGAATATTTCTGGTAGGAGTCAAAGAAACTGGTGACAATGATTACCTCTTAGCATAATATCACCCTGGAACACAGTGGAGGGATCAGATTTATTTGTCTCTAAATATTCTTTACTTTTTGATTTTTGCGCCATATCCATAGATTTTCTATTTAAAAAACAAAAGTTTTATTCTTAAAGCTGTACCAAATATGTACTTTAAATCACTTTAAAAACCTATACTTTTACAATATATTTACATGTGATTTGTATGGAATTTTAACATATTGGAGAACACAAAGGTATCAGTTCATGCTGCTAGACAAATGCTTTTTGATAGTCAGAAAAAAATTATGTTTTCGACTAGGTTGGTTCATAACTTTGTCAGTGATTAGAGAGAGTGCACCTTTGGATAGATGATTTCTTAAAATTCAGGTCCATGATGGCCGTTGAGAAAGGAGGTCTATTATCATGTTTTAAATATGGATAAGGTGTAATGTCATACAACCTAAGGCATTTGTAGAGATGTATTGGGAAGGGGGTGGGGAGGGATAAGGGTGGGTTATTGGGAGGGCAGCTCTTGGGGGTAAATCTAATTTTCAGAATTTATATATATATATATATACATACATTTATATTATTTTGTTAGAAGCTTGTTTGATTGTTCAACACACAAATTTCTGAATAAAATTAATTTTAAAAATTATAAAAATATTCAGGTCCACGCATGTCATCTCAATCTATTTGAACAGGGACATTCTGGCAAACTGGGTCACACTCAGCACATGCATGCTGGCAAAACCCAGGGGCTCACATTGCTTCCATGCTGCGTAATGATCAGCTGTGCAGTCAGGATAATATTGCATGAGCACCTCTCCTAGTTGGGCTACTTTTGATTTGACTTTTACACTTAATATAAGGCACAAAAACACTTAGATGTCATCATTAGATCAAAATTTCCTCCTACTCCACATTCAAAATCTTCTCTCTAGCTATTTTGAAATATAGTTAGTTGTTGTCACCTATAGTTACCATTTGTTCTTATGACTTAGCTCTGTGAATCAAGTTTTCTCAACATTGGGCATTAGATGCAAATGCAGGAATAAATCAGATTCCACGGTTTCTATAAAGCTGCAACTGCACCCGTGACCATTAGCATCAAATGTTTATGCTTTTCAAAATAGTTGCATTGTTCAGAGTGGTTGACTTTTTAACAAGCAAGTGTTAAAAATGTGTTTTTTAAAAGTACATATCTGGGGCTGGAGTGGTGGCTCAGCAGTTATGGTGCTTGCCTGGCATGTGTGAGGACATGGGTTTGAACCCCAGCACTATGTACACAACGAAGTGTTGGAGCAATGAAAGCCACATGAAAAACTAAATACAATTGATTCTTTCTTTCTGTCTCTCTCACTGTCCCTCTGTCTTAAAAAAAAAACTAAGTACACATCTACCATAAGATAATTTTTCATGTGTTTATTAGTGTTGCATATTTTCTTTATTTGAAAAATAAGTTATATTTCTAAATTTTTGGGACCCCAGATGGGGATAATGGTGACCAGTGCAGGGCCAAGAGAAGAAGACAAAAGCTGTGTCCACACATATGCAACTGAGGAAGGAGACCCTGGCTGCTGAGTGGACAGGGAACTGGAGAGAGGGAGCCTGCAGTCAGGACACCAGTGGGGAGGTGGCTGGAAGTCAGGTTGGGGACAATTATTTTGCATCCCAAGATTTCTGGGTTGACTTAGTTATTCAAGTCAGCAAGGGATTTTGTATAACAATGAGAATCCCATTTAAACAAATTCATCAGCATCCCCATTTTATACTCAAACTTGGTAAATGTCTCTACCTTGACAGTATTAGCAGCTGTCACATCTTCTCATTAAAATGGTAGAATACACTGGCTTCTTTCAAATGGCATATTTTTTTCACAAAGGAAGGATGGAAAGAAGAGGGGGGGGAAGGAAGGAAGGGAAGAAGAAATACACAGTTCGGGCTTAACTAGACCCCTTGGTAGACACATCATATAGGGGAATAGTGGGCGCCACTCCATAGGTTTCCATTTCTCTCCCCACTGTTCGTGGCTAACAACTGGTCTCTGAAAAATTCCTTGTCCTCCCCTCTCAATCCCTTAGGGGTTGCTGAAGCAGAGTCTGGCCTCCCTGAATGGAGGTCACCAAATAGCACATGAGAGTTTGCATGACCTGGCCTCACCTGTTGATTTCCCCAAATTCTTCCATGACTCACTCAGTTCCAGGGTTCCAGTCTCCTCTGCTAGGGCTGTGCCCTACAATTCTCTCCTCCTGTGCTCACCCCCTTGATCTTTACTCAAGTGCTGGCTCCTCAACAAGTCAGTCTTCCCTGATCTCTCTGCTTAAATTGGAGCCTACTGCCCCCTTCACCCTAGCACCTCTCCTACCCTCTATACCCTGCAGTCTCCCCATTATGAAGCTAACGTGCTTCATAATCTATTTATTTATTATTTTTGGCCCCCAACTAGAATATAAGCTCCACATAGGGAAGGAAATTCACAATCCATTCTTATCACCAATGCTTCCTGGTACCTAGTTCATGTAGTTACTTGATTAATATTTTATCTGACACCTGCATTGAACTACAGAACCTGGGGTGAGGACACTGCCTGCTGTCATCTGAGGACAGCTCTAGCCAATGAGCATCCTAACCTCAGGAGAAATTTGCTTTTCAAAGTGAAAATTTGCTTCCTAGACGTTATAGGCTGAGCCAGGACCCCGGACCATGGACCAATGCCACAGGTGCCTGTACATCCTGTCCCTACTTGGCTGCCTCAGCTTGCATCATTGGGCCACTGGACAGCACTCCATCTGAGCATTGACCAGAAACGCTGAGGCTGGGATGGGAGAGGGTTGGATCCTGGATGACTGTCTCACTGGTGCTGGGGACCGGGGCAGGGGGACTTTTCATGTGTGGTGTCTAGTCCTAGAAAAGTGTAGCCAATTACTAATAGACCAAAGTGCTGAGTTATAGACATGTAGAACAGCAATGTTTACTCAGAGCTGTTGCTAATTTCCTGCTTTTGCTGTGGCTGTGGACTGGGAAGTGCACATCTGGCAGACATTTGCTGGCCTGAATGTGATAGCAGAGCTCTGGAGCTATGATCACCTTGTGGCATTTTAACCCCACGGGGACACAATCACTGACAGGTATTTAATCCTGGCACCAGGAGCAGGGTGTGTGTCTGTGAGATGTAAGGTGTGGGTGATATCAAGATACCTATGGACTTGTCAATCCCAGTCAGCCAGCCACAAAAGCCCCCACCCTTTAGACAATGCTGATAATATCAGGAGGATCCTGGGCTTTATATAGTAGCTTACAGTTGCCAAAGCTCTGTGTCATACCCTATTTCATTTTATGGTCATTCAAACCTAGAAGAAGAACAGAGCTGGAATTATCACTCTTTTCCCACCAGAAGAATGTGAAACTCAAAGGTTAGGGGATGCACAGGGTCACAAAGCCAGCTACATCATAGCCAGAGTGGCTTCTGCATTAATAGTGACACACTGTCCTACGTGCTCAGTGGCAGGAATACTGTACACTTTTGGGCTTAACACTTGCAGCTTCAACTATTTCCTAGAAATATGAAAGGTCCCCCATTCCAGAGACTTATTCCTGGGCTGTGACTGAATTTGGATCCTCCAGCAGTGAGGTTGGCCTACAGAAGTACATCATCCAGTTGGCAGGAGGGCCTCACTGGCCTGCCCAGGCCTACAATGTGCTTGGCATTCTTTAATCACTATAATGCCACTCCCCGCCATTCTCTTACAGTGACTTAAAAGCAAAAACAACAAAAAATGTATTTTTGAAAACTGGCCATCAGTGGAGAGTCAGCAAAAATCAAAGAGGCAATCAAGGAAAGTGAATTTCATGATCAGGAGTGTAGCTGTCTGTGGACGCATTGTTCACAGCTGCCTTCTCTTACCCACTTGCCAGGCACCAGCTGTTGTGTTAGAGCTTCACACACCATCCCATTTAAGCCTACCCGCTTAATAGAGGAACAGGGCTAAAGAGGTTCATTAATTGCTTGTGGTCTGACAATAGGTAAGTGGTAGAGCCCAGACTCAAATCGTGAGCCAGGGACCATGCTCTGAAACTCTACGTTGTCTTGCCCTCTGTAGCAATGAGATCTAGCAGCCTGTGTAGGCTCCTGTGGAGATTCTGCATTGGAAGACCTGCAGACCCAAAAAAGTCTCAGAAATGTTCCCGTCTCTTCTGCTAATTCATTCTGTTTCTCTGTCTCTTCCTAATCCCCCTCCTCACTACTACTTTCAGAACCATTTTCTCCTACCTTCTCTATCTTGGACTGGCACAGAAACTAAAATTCTCCTCACTTGATTGTACAGAGCAAGCCATTCACTGGAAAAATTCTTTCTGGATGCCCACATTATGCCAGACCTTATTAGGCACTGGAGAAATGGCAGTGAATAAAACAGCCATGAATCCCTGCTTTCCTGAAGAGCCATGCTAGTGGAGAAACAAACAAGAAAACAAAGGTACAGGATAAGATGGGGTGGGATAAGTCTGTAAGGAAAATAAGGCAAGGGGCAGGTGGAGAAGTGGAGCTGGGGTTTGAGATGTGGAGCCAAGGAGGGCCTTCCTGAAGAAAGGCAGTTGTGGGGCTGGAGCAGTGGCTCAGCAACTGCAGCACTTGCCTGGCATGTGCGAGGATATGGGTTCAAACCCCAGCACCATGTATACAACAAAATGTCAGAGCAACTAAAGCCACATGAAAAACTAAATAAAATTGATCCTCTCTCTCTCTCTCTCTCTCTCCTCTCTCTCTCTCTCACTGTCCCTCTCTCTTTAAAAGGAGGAGGAGAAGGAGGAGGAGGAGGAGGAGGAAGAAGGAACGAAGGCATAAGGCATTTGGGTAGAGACCAGGGTCAAGTAAGAAGGGAGTCATTGTCAGGGGAAGACTATCCCAATGAAAGGAATGAGCTTGACGTAGAGTTGCCAGATTTAGCAAAGAATGTGAGGGAGGTGGGGCAAATAGAACAAGAAAAGAAAATTGAACATCCAGTGAAATTTGAATTTCAAATAAACAATGAATAAAATTATTGTATATGTCCCACACAAAACTTGGAACATCCTTGTCTTAGTCTGTTGTGTTGCAAGAACAAAGTACTACAGACTGGGTGATTTATAAAGAACAGAAATTTATTGCTTATGGTTCTGGAGATGGGGCAGTCCAAAATCATGGCAGGTTCAGTTTCTGGTGAGGGTCTGATCTCCCTGCTTCCAAGATGGTGCCCAGTTTCTGCATTCTCCAGAAGGAACAAACTCTGTGTCCTCGTGTAGAGGAACAGATAGGTGAAAAGGGATTAATGCTGTGTCCTCACATGCCAGAAGAGTGTGAAAGAGGTAACCTGCTCTCTGGAGCCCTTTTATAGAGGTCCTAATCCCATCCATGATGGCTTCCCCTTGTTGGTTAATGGGCTCATGTAGATATCACCTCTTAATATTGCATTGGAAATTAGGTGTCTATGTGAAGTTTGGAGATGACACACATTCAAACCATTACAGTTTTTATATTAAAGAAACTATTCAATGCTTATCTGAAATTCAAATTTAACTTGGAATCTATTTTAACTGACAACCCTAGCTTGTGTATATGAGAAGCAGCAAGGGCACCAATATGGCCAGAGTGGAGGGAGCAAAGAGGAGGGAGATGAGGGTAGAAATCTTGGAGAGGGGAGAGGGGCTGATGTTTGAAACCCAGAGAAGCTGTCTAGGTATGCTCCCAGTTCTTCCAGGAGAACTTTCTCCACTGTCCCTGTCATGCTCAGAGATGGGAAAGGAAATCAAGCTAGTCTGGGCCATAGAATCCTTTGTGTCGGCCCTTCTTCAAAAGAAACCTAGACATTAAATTGATCTTGGGCCCTTTGCCCAGAAGAGTGCCTGGGTCCTAAACAGATTAATTGAGGGAGGCAGTGTGGAGTGTGACCCTGGAGCCCAGAGAATTAACCATATCCAGTGCCGGGCAGGGGCTCTCTCCTGATGAGGTTAGGTGTGGAGGTACAGTCGGGAATGAGAGATGTCCTTGGCTCCAGGAGTCCTGATGGCCAGCAGTGGTAGCCTGGGTGGGGACAGACCAGCACAGGAAGTCACGCAGCTACCATTGACCAGGACAATTTATTCAGGTATCTGAACTGGAACTAAACCTTGGTGACTGATCAAAGCTGCAAGTATTAAAGTTGAAACAGAAAATATTGCTTGATGGTAAACTGTAAATAATCCAGGGGGCCCTCATTCTGCCTAACTTTGGGATCTGAGGAAAAGCAAGATAAACCAGAGCAGACATTTCAGGGAATTTTCATATTAACCCTGGACACTTCACCGTAGGTGTTTAGTCCCTGAGGATTACGATGTATAGAAGTCACTGTGCTCAATCATTGATACACACGGCATTAAATGTGCATGTTCCTTCTCCCTTCTACTCTTTGTTTCCAAGTCATGGGACCCTAGAGGACTTTGAGACACCCCATCTCCTCACCCCACACATGTACACACACACACACACACACACACACACACACACACACACACGTGTACGACTCTGTCTCATCCCTTTCTTGTAAATGGTGCCCCATTGAGATTACGGTTCCTGGCACAAAGCAGCCGCCCAATAAATGTTGCTAAATGAATAACATGGAAATAAGTTGCTCCATTCCTGAGGTTCTCCCAGAATTCTATTTTTCACGTGCAATCCAAGAAAAAAAGGAAGTGGGGCTGCCTGTATGGGGCTACAGAGAAATAGGAGCGAGCTGTTCTCCGCCCTTCCCATGCCGGGGACATTGCTTCATTCCTAGTGAAATGCAAGCCAGGGGAGCCGGCGCCAGGCACAGAGGCTGCCTTATAAGGACATCAGCCAGGCTTGCCAGGTGTGTCATCCTGGAGCCCTCGAGGGGCCCAGTGATGTTCCTGGTGAGTCAAGGCTTGGGTGGGTGAAGTGGCCTCAGAAAGCCACATGGGCAGCAAGTGAGAGTTTTCTCACTTCCCTCCCCTTTCATGTTTCCATATGTTTTTAATTTTATTACTCCTTTTGTCTCTGCAATTAGGAAAATAGAAAATGATGTTTGAATTAGAACACAGAAGCACTTATAAGTTATTGCTTCAGTGGTGAAGGGAAAGAATGGGGAACTGATGAAATAAAGGAAAAAAATGAGGTTTGTAGAGAGATCCTCTGGAGAATTAATACATGGTAGCCTGACCCCGCCAGGCAAGGTGACACTCAGCCACAACAGAGCAGCTGCAGGGAGACCCAGTCCCCTCCTGTTGAGAGAAGACTATGGGAAAGAAGGTGGGGATGGGCAGGGAGCTTTGGGTGGGAAAATACCTTCTGAAACATAAGAAGACAAAGGAAGGGGCAGTGGGCCTGACCCAGGCAGCATAGATCAGTGGTTAAGAGATTAGCGTACAGATCTGCCCTTGAATTCTGACTTTGCCCTCCCAAGTGGAAGAACTTGAGCAGGTTGATTAACCTTTCTAAGTCTGGACTGGCCCATGTGAAGTACTTGCTCATTTAAAATATGCCTACACTTTATTCACACTGACACATCAAATTTTCTTAACCAACCTATGAAATAAATTCTATTATTTCCCTATTTTGCAGGTGGGGAGAGTAACTCAGCATATAGGTGGTAATTGAGAGAAATGAAACGTGACCTCCGGCTGTCCGCTCCACAGCCTGAATTCTTAAGTTGAAGACATCCTGCCAAGAGGCTGATGACACACGGTTCACCTGACAGCCTTCTGGAAGACTAGGTGGAGAAGGGCATGTAAAAAGGAAGCCAACAAACAAACAGAAAGCCAAATGAACAAACCAAGCTCTACAGCAGTGCCAGACATGTGCTAAAAACTCACCAAATTGCTGTTATCTATGACCCATCATGTATGGGAGATTATCCAGAAGGAGGCCCTGGGAAAAGAAGGTTCCTGTGCAAGAGATTTGACAAAGATAGACTCCAGGAAGACACTGGCCCTGGCTAGGGAGTAGGGCAAGCAGGCTGGGGGCAGAAAGAAGCCAGGCCAGGGTGTGACTTTAGGTGAAGTGTCACAAGGCACAGACTTTCGCGTTTGTCCTCATGAAGGCAAGGGAGCAGGGTTTCATGCTGACAGTCAACCCCCAGCAAAGGGGTGCCAGAAGAAATGGAAACCTCAGGCACATCTGGGCTCTGTGCTGTGGGATGAAGCATTCTAGTAACCGGGGAGCTGACTTCCAAAGAGAGTCACAGAGGAGCTTAGAAGCAAAAGCTTTTTGGTAAAAGCACAGTAGCATTCATAGAAACAACCAAAGTAGATTCCCTCTGGTGGAGCAGGAACTGTGCGCCTGCTAGACCATATATATATATATATATAAATATATATATATATATATATCACATTTAAAAAACTATAAATAAATAAAAGAAAGTTCAGTAGAGGAACAGGAGGAGGGAGGTAAAGGGGAAGTAATAGGGACTGAATTGGAGCAAATTATATTTCATGCTATATAACTATGTCAAAATGAACCCCAACATTATAAGTATAGCTATAATGAACTAATAAAAAAGCACACTCGGGAAATGCAAAAGGGAAATTGGAAATGAGTTTATTGTGTCTTGGTAAGAAGTACAAAAAGATGATGGAGAAGAATGCAGGTGGAAGAGAGAAAGTGAATGCATAGAGTGTCTATTATTTATAGATTTCCTCAAACTCACATCGTAGTTGAAAATTGCGTGTAACTTCCTCCTTTTTGCTGGGACAAAAATAGATATGAAATTTTTATCTTGTGGTTTCTTAAGAGTTAATAGAAAAACAGAATTTAAAAATGCAGCACAAATTTCATGTTATACGAGGCTCTGCCACCGGGAGGTAAACCACCACCAAGCTGAGGTCTCTCATAACAAGAGATTATTTCATGTGACAACACATTCTCCACATGCCAGTGGAGATGTCTCTCAAATCGCTCCTTTAGTAAGAATGAAAAACTTTCCCATATTGGCAGTATTTGTTTTTGCTGTTGTTACCAATGTGATACCTGCTAATAGTAAAGTCTTAAAATATGAAGTAAAATATGGAAATCACTGATAAGTCAACTTCATCCAGTGATGGTTACTTTTAATGTAATTGGATATATTTTCTTTCACTTTTTTCTTGGATGGAGGAATGATAAAAAGATGAAAGAAAGGATGGGTGGGTAGATAGATAGAATGCTCATTTTTTCTTTTTTCTTTTCTTTTCTTTCTTTCTTTCTTTCTTTTTTTTTTTTTTTGATACCAGGGGTTGAACCCAGGGATGCTTAACTACTGAGCCACCCTACCCCCAGCCCTTTTTGTTTTTTATTTTGAGAGGGTCTTGCTAAATTGCTTTGGGCCTTACCAAATTGCTGAGGCTGGCTTTAAACTTGAGATCTTTCTGCCTCAGCCTCCTGAGCTGCTGGGATTCCAGAAGTGTATCACAGCACCCACTACTGATGAAACTTTAACTTATTTGCATTTTAACTCTTATTAACAATGTCTCAATTAAATGTTCTCTCACATAAACTTGTGATTAACTGATTGATCCATAGGACAAATTCTTACAAATTCCTGAAATTTCCAGGTCAAGATTAAGCAGATTCTAAATTTTGAATTACTATTGCTTAGTCTCCCTCCAGAAAGATTCTATATGTTGTCTTTCCACCAATGGTCTATCTGAGTACCTATTCCTCACATCCTGGAAACAGGAGTTGTTATATCATAAAAGGTGAGCATCTGTCATGTTTAATGATCATGTGTTTCATTTGATCTGGAAAATTACATATGAATGTCTTTGGTCAATTTTTCTCTTAAGGGAATTTGTCTTTTTTTTATTAGTTTGTAAGAGCAACTAAAGACTTTTAGTAGGAACGTAAGTTCTCTGTTATATGGAGGAATCACTTTTTATTTTAGAGAGAGAGAGAATAAATTTTTATGAGTTTTTCACGTGGCTTTCATTGCTCTGACACTTAGTTATGTACATGGGGTTTGAACCCGTGTACTCATGCATGCCAGGCAAGCGCTGCAACTGCTAAGCCACCACTCCAGCCCCACAGAATCACTTTTTAAAAAGCCACTTTGATGAAATAACTGATCGTGACTGATATGGGAAAGAGCATGATGTTGAGATTAAGGAATTTTACGTTCATATACTGAGAATTTCCTCAGCCTTGTGCGTACAGGATATTTGCTGCCGAGAAGATACAAGGAGATGCATTTTTCCCTGAAGCCAAGTTGCTGATCGTATGAAGGAAGAGACAAACCAAGAAAATCAAATGCCACAGGTGCAAAGTATCCTGAGAGGTACAGATATTGTTGAGTTAGGTATCAACAGGAGCATGGTCAACTCTGTCCAGGTAGGCAGGAAAAGCTTCATCCTTCTTCCCTGGTTATCTTCTGCGGTTATCTTAGGTCATTTGGTTTTTTCTCACTGATTTTGATCAATTTAGTCTGGTGTATTATTAGCATTAGAAACAAAATTTTGATTCTGTTGGGATGTTCTGAATCTGAAATATAATAGAGTGGATGGTGAGTATCTTTCATTCAACTTGAATCTGAAATATAGTGGAGTGGATGGTAGGAGTATCTTTCATTAAGCTTGAATCTGAAATATAGTAGAGCGGATGGTAGGAGTATCTTTCATTCACTTTATCTCTTCTGCCCTCTAAACTTGAACTCTAGAAGGAGAATCCCAAGAGAACTGAGCTGGGAGACCACTGAAGTTATATGCAGGGCCCAACCTGGGAGTGAGGACTTTGTGATATTTCCCCAAAGCCTTTGAGGAGTTTCCAGAAAAGATGTTATACCTCCTATTTGTGCTGGAGAAATTCACTATCTGCTCTGTGGAGAATAGGTTGAAAGACAGGAAGACAAAGACCCTTAAATGGTTGCTATAGCAAGGAGATGCTGGGTCCTGAACCAAAGTGTGTATGTGCACTGGAACAACATTACAGAAGAGAGCGCTGTAGGCTGTTTGAACATGGGGGTGGTAAGCAAGAGTGAGGGCCATTCACTGAGATAAGAGGCTTAGGAGGAGAAGCAGGTTTGGGGGAGCTTAGTTGAGCAGTAGGTACCTGTAAGACTAGGAATGAAGATACCCAGAAGGCAGCTACATACGTGGGGACAGAGATTCTGAGAGCTATTTCATTTTTTCTTTTTTTTTAAGAGTGAAAGGGACAGTGAGAGAGAGAGAGAGAGAGTAAGTAAGAGAGAATCAATTTTATTTAGTTTTTCAAGTGGCTTTTGTTGCTCCGACCTTCGTTGTGTATGTGGTGCTGGGGTTTGAACTCGCGTCCTCACATATGCTAGGCAAGCATCATAACCGCTGAGCCACCGCTCCAGCCCCATGAGAGCCATTTCTTAGCTGGATTTTGGAGTTGAAAGTCATCAGCCGGTTGCTGAACATTGACACCCTGGAAATTGATGCTGTTGCCCTAGTATTAGACTGAAAAGTAGGGCTGGAACAGACTCCCAGGGAAAACCAACAAAGGAAGAAAGTGGATAAGAGACAGAATCCTGGGACAGATACCACAGTTCTGGGACAAAACCAACAGAAGACTCACTCTTCAGCTCATTCAGCAAATAGAAGTTCAACACTTTAAAACCCTCTCTAGTTTGCAAAGCTGGGTTACATTTGCTGGAGGAGGCATCCAACAGTTCCGTTCCCTGGGGTCATGAATGCGAACCCAAACAAACCCTCTTTCTGCTCACAACCAGTTCTTGATGGTCAAAGAAATTCAGCTTCGGCATGGGCAGCATCTCCACCCCTTGGTCTGCTCCATGACTTTGACACATCATAAATAGACTCTGTCACGTAGATCTCTGCTTCCTCTGCATATCTTCTTCCCAAGCACAGCCCAATGGAAGAAATATTTCAACATAGGAAAGTGTGTTATGTGGAGGAAAAAACAAACACACCCGCTAAGTGTTCACGCTTTAGTTGAAACGGGGCATATCCATCAGCTGCCCAGGGCTCCCTCTCTGGGGGTTGCGCGAATCCGACTAGACTGGTGATGACGCATCCACCAGACAAGCATGTCTGGCTCTTGCTTAAAAGAGAAGTCGTTTTTAGCACGTAGTATGGAGGATTTGCTCTCCCTCTAAGATGATCCATTTCCCACTAAGTGAGACTCATTCAGCTGCCTTTTCAGAATCTCTACGCTCTGGTCTGAATCACACTTTGGCAAATTCATTCGTTCTTTGATACTACCAATCGTGTCCCCAGCTAGACCATAAACTTCCTGCAGAGCCAGAGGCCATGGTATTACTTCTGGATCCTTCAAGTGCCCTGGACTCTGCTACATCCCTGGAGGCCCTTGATGGAGTAAAGTGACTCAGGAAATGCCAAGCATAGGAACCCAGA
Organism: Aplodontia rufa; assembly: GCA_004027875.1. Classification (NCBI taxonomy): domain Eukaryota; kingdom Metazoa; phylum Chordata; class Mammalia; order Rodentia; family Aplodontiidae; genus Aplodontia; species Aplodontia rufa. The sequence goes on along the minus strand of PVKS010015137.1, from coordinate 5,953 downwards.
GGTCTTTCCTTAAGGGAGTATTTAATCCAACCCCTTAAAATAGGGAAACTGAAGCCCACAGATACCCAGCAGCATGTGCAGCAACATGGCCCATGATGAAAGAGCTGGCACGATTGCTCAAGAATGAGGGGCATGGCCCAGAGCATGGCCTTTGTCAGCCTCCTCCAGCCTCCTGCGGCCTCCTCCACTTAACCAGCCATGTGAGCTGCAGCAAGTCCCCATGTATCCACTTCCTGTTCTACAACACAGAGATGGCAAGTGACCACAGCTCAGGACCCTGTGAAGGCCAAATGGGCAGATCCATGGATAGCGCATACCACCAGGCTCTTGAACAACAGCAAAAGGAAAATACATAAATTCAAAAGAAAAACATGGTTTCATTGAAGTGTTTGCTACATGTAAGTATTTAGTAAAAGCTTTGTTAAATAATTTGACATTTCAATATAACTACCCAGGACACAGTGAGGAGTTGGGGGCTGTTAGATACCAAAGCACAGGACTGGTCCTTTCCAAGTGAGGGGCCCCCAGGGCTTTACACACTGTCCAGGCTGTGCCAAAATAAACATCATCAGAGCAGTGGCCTGGAATGGAAATACCCTGCCGGGGTGAAGTCAGGCAACCAGAGAGCAGAAAGGAGAAGTGGTCCACACGGCACAGTGAGGAAGCGGAGAAAAGCAGACCGAGGGTCACAAAAACAGAGCTTTTTAGTCACAAAGGGTCACTTTCAATGAAATGCAAAGTTGTACTCCAACCTCTGTTAGGTGCTCAGTAGCTACTGTAAACTCACACGTATTGGTGCTCCACACTGGCTCCAACCCTCCCTAGTTCTGCGATGCTGGGAGTTAGCATGACTACTCTGTGCCTAGTCTCATTGCCTGCCCTCCATCTACAAACTTAGGGTTAGCATTTATGTATTGTATGAATTAAAAGAAACCATTCCTGTAAAGCATTTAGAATAGGGCCTTGCTTACAATAAGTATTTTATAAATAGTTGTCATTATTGTGATTTAAATCAGCGATTCTATAGCTTGAATATTGCGGTAGCTTTTATTTTGAGGCAAAAGTCTGAGAACCTATTTCAACTTGGCTTGATTGAGATTGAACTCAATTAAAAATCAAAGCAGAATTGACTTTAGTCTTTCATTTATGCATAGAAAAAGGTCTGGAAGGAGATAATCTGAATTGAAGCCGTAGATGTTATAGCACGGGACTATGAACAGATTTTGTTCTTTCTTATCATGTTCCATATTTTTCATTAATTGTTTTTTATAATGAAATCCAATCATTTCAGACAAGAGCAAATGTCATGAGTGAACGATAAGAAATATTTTATCTGTTGTTTTCTACAGACAGGAACAAAGGAAGGGGCCCCAGCTTTGTTGGGGGAAGTTCCATTCTCTTGGCTTGAAGCAAGCTTCCCACATCTTCAGTCTAGAGATGCTACTTACCTGGGGACCTCTCCTCCTGTCGCCTGGAGTCTGCAGCCTTCTTCCTCCTGCTGCCCAGGACCTCTGTTGGTGCTAGTGGTAGAGATGCCCAGGTGGCCTCATTCCCCAGGCCCCTTCCCACTCCTTGGACCCAGGCTGTTGCACCCTTCGGTTGAGGCCTCCACCACCTGTCGGTGCCCCCTCTGTGTCCTCCTCCCACATTGCCCCTGCCCACCATGACACACTTCTCCTGTCTCCAAGATTCAGCATTTGGTACATCCTCCTTTTCCTTCCATTTTCATTGCTGCTTTCAACAATGCCTGCCTTTCTCTGTGTCTATTTTATGTGTGACTCCATTAACTTAGAATCACAACCTAGCAAAAGAGGTCATATTTGCCAAGGGATGTATATGTAGGTGTTTTACTATAAAGAGCAGTAATCATATCTATTGGCAGTGTTCTGAGCACTTCATTTGTATTCATCATATTTAGTTTTTTAAACAACCTTATTGACTTGAATTTTGCCATTATCCTTATATCACAGATGAAGAAACCAAGCACGGAGAGATGATGTGGTTTGCCTAAGAATACACAGTTAGGAGGTGAAGGAATCAAGATGTGAATCAAAGCTTTCTAGCTCTAGAACCTACTTCCTTCACAACTGTACCTCACTACTTTATGTAATAAAAAAAAAGCATGGGGATGTGGGGGAGACAGGCAGTGGTCCCTGACATGACCTCAGTGGAGTTTACATAGGAGTTCATGATTGTTCATTATGATTATTATTCATGCAACGGCACACATGCGGCATAGATTATTGACAGGGTGGGGGACTGAGCAATAAGGGGTAAGTGGCTGCTATTTACATTTTACCTGAGCAAAAAGTAAGTGCTACAGGATTTGATTTTTCAGGCCTACCTTGGCTGTTCAGCTTCATACAATGGTGAGGTCCCCTGCTTCATGGTGGGGACACTATGGTACCACCAGACCTCCTGAGGGAAATCAGACAGCCCTGAAGTAGCCTGAGATGTATGAGTTGTTGAAACACCTCTTGACTTGGACTCCAGTATCCTGGGACCTAGAGCCCAGTGTGTGTGTGTGTGTGTCAAAAAGACTAAAGCAAATCTCAGCCCAGGGCAACAAGGCCAGTGCCAGAAAGAAGGGACAGGACTTCGCATCCTCTGTGCTCTTTTCTTGCCTGGCCTGTGACATCCCAGTGCATTGAGCTTCATCTCCACTGCCACCTGAGACCTGCGCAGGCACAGGGACTTGTGGACCTCTGCCTCCAGAGAGCCCTTGCACATTCAACTCTTGCCTCTGCTGCCCGGATGAGGTGCTGCTCTTCTGTAAAGGATTCTCAGTTAGTGAAGCCCAACACTCCAGTCCAGTCTGAAGTGGTAGGACCCTGCCACATTACTGTGTTCTTGCTTTCTGCAGGACACCCCCATGGTGTTCCAGGAGCAAAGACTGGCTTTGGGGCAGTTCATGTCTGCTCTGCTTCAGGCCTTAGGCCCTGGAGACCTGATTCATTGGCTGATGCTGACACCGGAATTCCCCTTCACCCGCTGAGCAGCCACTCAAGTCCAGTGTCTCTCCTGTGAACTCAGCCAGGCCTGCCTACTCCCTCCTTCCCTCCCATTCCTCTGCTGTCCCCTGGGGTGGTTCAACTTCTTCCAGGGCCTGCTCACTCCCTGGTCTGTAAGTAGCTCATACCAGCTCACTCTTTAACTGTCTGATCCTCCCCTTCCTGAACCTCCTTCTCCTGCTGCTAATACTCAGTAAATGTAAAGATTTACAAGGTGCCAGACACAGCATCATAGGGTCTCACAGATTACATTTTATTTAATTCCCATTGTGCATGCCTCCTGGCACAGGGCCCCAGGGGTTCCATAGTTATTGAAAGAATGAATTCCTACAACCATCTTTTGTGGAAGGTGGTATTCATCTCTCCATCCCACAGATGAGAAAATTAAGGCTCAGAGAGGGTAAATAACCAGCCCAAGGTCACAATGACAAGCCACAGAGCTGGGATCCCAAAGGCAAGTCTGTTTCTAGGACAGATGTAGTCACCTGCTGTATACTACTGTTTATTTGTACATTCAACACTTTCTAATCCGCTACCTACTATGAAGCACAGGAGACACAACGGAACAAAATCTCTGCCTCACAGAGCTTCCGTTCCAGTGAGGGAGACAAACATTAAACATGTTAAGTAACATTCATAATTTGATGAACAGTGCTAAGAGTTAATGACAGGATACAAGAGAAGGAAAGAACGAGGGTGTCATTTTAGATGGGGTGAACCAGGAGTTCCACTGAGAAGGGGACAGTTGAGTGAAGACCTGAAGGAGATGAGGCGACACGACTCTTCAGAGATCCAAGAGAGACCTTGGAGATACAGTACCAGGTACAGAGGCCCCGAGGCAGGAGCGTTCTGGAGAGTTCTAGAAACAGCAAGGTGGCCAATATCACAAAGGGGCACAGTAGTGATACCTCAGAGAACAGCAGGGGCCAGGTTATACAGGGCTTGTGTCATTGCACAGACTGGAATGAACTCTGAGAGCAATGGAATTCACTGGAAATTTTGAGGGAAGGCAGGGCATACTCTGATGTGGCTCTTACCAAGATTACCCCAGCTGCCCATGTCCTGAGACTTGAGAAAAGCAGAGCACATATGTCAGCAAGGAGATCAACTGGTAGGCAATGACAATAATCCAGATAAGAGATCTGAGTGGCTTGGAATAGGGTGGAAGCAGCAGACATGGTAGAAAATGGTTGATTTTGGATATGTTACTAAGATGGGGCAATAAGATTCCAGACTCCCATGCCCAGTTGCCTGCTGGACACCTGCAAGTCCCCTTGCACCTCAAACTCTTCATGTCTGAAACAGAACCTATTCCCCTCCCCAATATTTCTGTGCCCATTAATTGCATTCCCTGCTAGACAGAATGCAGTCATTCTTTAGGCTCTCTATTAATCATCCTTGATCATCCTTGATCCTTGGGTATCATCCTTGATCTCTCTCTCTGTCCATCTTCCACATCCAGTCGGCCAGACCATCCCATCCATTCTGCTATTTCCTTCTTTATCCTACCCCTGCTACCATAAATCAGTCCCATATGCCCCTGTCCTGGACTTTCTCAACAATTCCCTTCCTCCAGCCTGGATTTGGCAAACTCCCCGTGGCACCAGATTGATCTTTACGGGAAGCAGGCCACATCTGTTTAATACTCATCTAAGACTTTGTTGCATTTTAATAAAGTCCAAGTTCTCTGGATCAGAACTATCCAAAATAAATATAATACCAGCTACACATATAATTTTAAATTTTTGGAGAAAAACCGAAAGCATGTGCACTAAATTCTGGAATAAGACAAGGTTGTCGACACTCACTACTCTTATTCAATATAGTTCTCAAAATACTAGCTGGAGTAATAAGGCAAGAGAAGGAAATCAAAGGGATAAGAATAGGAAAAGAAATCAAGCTATCTCTGTTTGCTGACGATATGATCCTATATCTAGATGATCCAAAAAACTACACCGGAATACTTCTAGAGCTTATAAACAAACTTAGTAAAATGCAGGATACAAGATCAACACTCTAAATTAGTATCTTTCCTGTACTGCAACAGTAAATTGGCCAAAGAAATCAGGAAATCCATCCCATTCACAGTAACGTCAATAAATAAATAAATAAATAAATAAATAAATAAATAAATAAATAAAAGGCCTGGGAGTAAACCTAACCAAGGAAGTAAAAGGCCTCTACAATGAAAATCATGGAGCACTGAAGAAAGAAACTGAAGCAGACCTGAGAAAATGGAAAGACATCCCATGTTCTTGGATGGGCAGAATCGATACAGTTAAAATGGCCATTCTGCCAAAAGCACTTTACAGATTCAATGCAATCCCACCAAGATACCAATGACATTCTTCACAGATATAGAAAAAGCAATTCTTAGATTCATTTGGAAGAACAAGAGACCCAGAACAACTAAAGCAATACTAAGCAGAAAAGCCAAAGCAGGAGGAATTATACTACAGAAATATAGTAAGAAAATAGTATAGTATTGATATAAAAAATGACATGAAGACCAATGGAGTAGAATAGACGATACAGAGACAAATCTACAAATTTTTAGCCATCTATTATTTGACAAAGAGAGAAAATGTATCTTGGGGGAAAAACAGCCTTTTCAACAAGTGATGCTGGAAAAACTGGACAGCCATATGCAGAAAAATGAAATTAGATCTTTATCTCTCACCCTGCACAAAAATCAAATTGAAATGGATCAAAGACTTAGAATTAAACCGGATGCCTTACAACTGTTAGAGGAAAAATAGGATCTACACTCTACCATATAGGAGCTGGCACCAACTTCCTTAACAAGACTTCCATAGTGCAAGAATTAAAACCAAGAATCAAGAAGCAGGATGCCATTATACTAAAAAGCTTCTGCACAGCTAAGGAATTAGTTAAAAACATTAATAGAGAGCCTAAAGAATGGGAGAAAATCCTGGCTGGCT
>PVKS010015136.1:0-46670 GCA_004027875.1 Aplodontia rufa | reverse complement strand
GTATTTTTCCAGGGGATTTAGAATCAGCACATTATAGTGACATATCAATATCTATGTTCATAGCAGCTCAATTTACTATTGCTAGACTATGGAAACAACCCAGATGTCCCTCACTGGATGAATGGATCCAAAAACTGTGGTACATATATACCATGGAATTTTACACAGCAATTAGAAACAATGATATTGCAGCCTTTGAAGGCAAATGGATGGCTATGGAAGAAACTATGCTGAGTGAAATCAGCATAACCCAGAGAACCAAGGGTTGAATATCTCCACTCATCTGTGGAGACTGGAGCTAGACCCTGGCCATTGAGAAAGGTGGTCTATTATCATGTGTTAAATCCAGATAAGGTGTAATGTTACACAACCTAATACATTTTTAGAGATGTTGTGGGAAGCGGAAGGGAGTGATAAGGGTGGGTATTTGGGGGACACTCTTGGGAGTAAATCTAATCTTCAGAATCTATATACATTTTATATTATTTTGTTAAAAACTTGTATGATTGTTCAACAAATAAATTTCTCAATAAAATATAGATGTATTTGTTGAACAAACAAGCTTCTAATAAAATAATATAGTATATATATATATATATACATATATATATATAAATTCTGAAAATTAGATTTACCAGTTGTTTTACTTTCAGATGCTTAAGAAATATGTAAAGCACATATTCTGATCCCACTTTGACACATACTGACTCTGAAAGCACTTAAAACATGGCCTATCCATTGATTATTAATTATCTCAGAATCAGGACTCAAAATATCTCTTCACTGTTAACACCATTGCATCATTTTGTTTATTTGTCAATGGGGAGAGGGAGGAAATGGGGAGGCTAAAGATATTTCCTGAAGAAAATCTTTGGAAACTAAGTTCTCATGTATGCCAAAACTTTTGATTATCAGTTCTGAGAATAACTAAGTTTCATCTTGAACAATTTGCTAAAATTATTTCCTCTACCTTGGTTTTTAGAATTAGATGAAACATATCAGATTCACTCTCTGGATTGTGATAACTGCTCAGCATTTTTCATTCATTTAAAACCCTGCTCAACAATTTATATTCTTTTATTTCCATTTACATAAATAGTGCTTGTTCATCTCTTTGTCATTCTGAGAGAAAACCAAGATGCATTTTCAGATACAATTGCTATTGTGATCCTTATGAAGACTGAAATAAGAGGTATCAATGCTTTTATTCATCCCTTTTCTATTAAATATTTGTGAACATACCTATGTGTATGCATCAACATGCAGACATTCATATGGATGATAATAAAATGGCTTACTCTCGGTAACCTCCTGAGTTTACTTTGTTAAATGTGAAAAATGTCATTTGACAAAATACAGAGTGTAATTCTTAGAGTTGAGATACAAACTCAACCTGACAGACACGTGTCAAGGAGTTCAGGGAAATTTTCAGAAAACAACTTTTAAATGAAATCCTAGAGCAAGGGAGTTAACTCAAAGATGAGGAAGGAGAATAGGCATTTCCTACTAATGTAAGGAAGAGCTGTGTAAATTCTTAGAGTGAAATAAATCCTAATTGTCTAATGACTTCTTTTTAAGATTTGGCTGAATCCTTTTCGCCAGTGAGGTTTGACCCAGAATCCTTGGCTGTGACCTCCTTTCAGGAGACAGGTTGCAACTCTGCTAACACCCTCACCCAACGGATACCTGCTAGGGCCCTGTGACTTTTTTTCCTTGTAGAGCACTGGGACTTTTGTGCTCAAGAAGGAACAGTCCTATAAAATGGCCAATTGCATCAAAGTTCGTATCCACAGAACTCATTATTAGCCCATCCCTGAAATAAAGGCTAAGATATCCACATTTGTTAAAATTCAGTTCTTTAGAAGACTCTATGCAATCATCTCTCTGTACTTAAGAGTATTAATAGGAATATTTTTGAGTGTTTACTATGTACTTGTTATATATCTACAGATGTGGAAAATAAGACTTAGCGTGACTATGTAATCTGTGCAAGAAGATTGTATTTGCCTCTTCTGCTGCAAAATCCATGTTCTGTCCACCAGTTATTGAATTAATCACCTCAAAACGCAGAGCTCCTACTTGTACATATATATTAGCAAAGAAATAATAGAAAAAAGCTATGGGAAGTTATATTTTCTCCTGTTAGTATATCTACCCCCAATTGAATCAAAGATCGGACTTGACGTTGTCATTTCTGTATAAGTGACTTCTTCTTGAACATTTCTCAACATAGCCATATGTTGGAAGCACACTCAGAGTATGGTCATTTTCCCAGCCTTATTGTGCTGCAGAAGAGCAGATTTCTTAACTGCTACTTGGGTTCTCTGGCACTGTCTGGTAACCTCTGTGTAGTCGTGAGCATTGATTTAGGTTTAGAAGCCAAGCAATACTAACAGTAATTGGTAAGAAGCCATAAAAAGTTGGTGCACTACAAGGGAGTAAATTAGTCATAACCTCAGTGTTCTCACTATTTAAATAAACTCATAGGTTTGCGTGTCTAGAGGCACGAGTTCAATATTGCCAGAGGCATGAAAAAAACTAAAGACAAAGAAAGAGCAATCAACGAATATTCTCCTTTGACTAGGAATATTAATAAAATAAAGTAATAAAAAATAAACTAAATATAAATTGCTGGCTACTAGCATCTACAGTTTAGGGCCAGGTATACTTTATCATCATGTAGTGATTTATAAATTACCCATCTTTTCCAAATACTATTTAAGGCAATTTATGATACAATGATATATGGGAGAAAATATTGAAATTTCAGGAGCTAGGAACAGAAAAATACAAAGTTCAAAATACTAGAGGAAATGAACCTAGCTCAGGCTCAGCATATTAAGAAATTTCAATAAAGAAATTTTAATTAGGAAGCGTTCCCTGTTCATGCATTTATCTTCCCAACACTGCCATTTCAAAATGTCACATTCTGGGTGGCGTAAATGACAGATTGTCTTATGGTTCTAGAGGCTAGAAGTCACAGGTCAAGGTCCAGAGAGTTTGATTCCTATATTAATCAGCTTTTTCATCACTGTTACAAAAAAGAAAAATAAAAAACAAGCATAGTATAGCAGAGGAAAAGATTATTTGGGGCTCACAGTTCCAGAGGTCTTAGTCCGTAGATGGCTGAATCCGTAGCTCTGGGCCTAAGATGGTGGCAGAACACCACAGCAGACTGGGGCATGGTGGAGAGAAACAGCCCAGGCCATGGCACAGAAAGCAAAGAGAGCTCCGCTCACCAGGAACAAACTATAAAGCACATAGACACCCCCCAGGGACCCTCTTCCTGAGGCCAGCCCGTTCCTGCCCATTACTACCCAGTTAATCCATCCTGAACAGATCCAGCAGTTAACTCATGCCTCTCGAAATCTAATCATTCCATTCTGATCGTTCTTGCATTGCTTCACGATTGAGCGTTTCGGGAAACAGCACATATCCAGACTGTAACAGTTCCTGGTGGGGACTCTGTTCCTGGCTTGCAGGTAGCCACTTTCCTTCTGTGTTCCTACATGGGGGAGATAGAGTTCCCTGGGGTCCTTTCCTCTCCTTATAAAGACACCTTACCATCTCATTTTACCTTAGTTACCTCCTTGTGGACTCTGTTTCCTGTTAGAGTCACTTCGGGGTCTGTGCATCGGCATATGAATCTGAGGGACCACACATTCAACTGTGAAATATGCCATCATCTTTTTGTCCTCTGTTTCTTGAAACCTCAGTCCAGGCTGAGCTTGTTGGGTTCTGAGCTCCCCTGGGGACTTTCAGCAATTCCTGGTTTGTACCTCTGAGGGCATAAGCTTAGTGTGTCTCCTTTCTAGTGACTTGGTCTGCAGTAGACTCTGAGATTTTTCTTTTGTTTTTGGTACCAGGGATTGAACCCAAGGGTGCTTCACCACTGAGCCACATCCCCAGCACTTTTTATATTTTATTTTGAAAAAGGGTCTTATTAAGTTGCTTAAATCCTCACTAAGTGGCTGAGGCTCGCTTTGAATTTGCACTCCTCCTGCCTCAGCCTCCCAATCCACTGGGATTACAAGTGTGCCCCACCACAACTGGCCAACTCTGAGGTTCTGACAGCAGGGTCTGTGTTGTGTCTTCTGCATCTTGCCATCATTTAGTTGCTTGATAGTCACATGAGCACTCACTTCTACAGTGTGCCAGATTCTCTTTCTGGGATAAAATATTTGCCAAGTCTCATATCTCTTACTTTTCTGATACTTTCATCCTAGGGATCGTAGGGCTGTTGTTAGAGAAATTCAGCTGAGAATTGAACCTACAGATAAAATAAGCATTTTCACTTGATAAGATTAATGAAGTCATTAAATTACTGCTTGTGATAAGCAAAGGTGGGTAATTATTTACAATAGTAGTGGAAGAGCTCTTCGATGTGAAGTCTGAAGATGAAAACACGTACTGTTGCGGAGAGCTGTGTGCCTAGGCTCCAAGAAAAGCAGATAGCAGGTGCCAGCCACTTCCTTGCGTGGACAAAAATTCAGTGCATTTAAGAAAGTGACCAAAGATCTGAGGGCCAAATAAAGTTGAGATCAGCAAAAAAATGATAGACAGTAAAGGAAGACAACTAATCAAGGCCCAGGTGACAAAAAGTATGTGGCACGTACAAGCAAGAGTTTTTCTAAACGTTTACACCAATGGGTTTATCTGAACTGTGCTAAATGAATGAAAATGCCCTAAATGAGAGGTTAATGTGGCCAAGGAAAATACACCAACCAAGCATAAGAGACACAGATACTGTTCCTAACACGTCCTCAGGTCCACGGTGCAAGATGCACTCTGTTAATGTCTGTAGCTCCTCCTTCTCTGTCTCTGTCACCTGGTATCACACTGCTCCTTCCTGCTCTTCATAGTTAAACTGGTGCATTTCTCTTCAGGTCTACTTTTCTGCAGAAGAACAAGTTGTCGTTTTCCTAGCAAGGGAGACTAGTTCTTATAAAAAACAAGCAAACAAAAAAAAAACACCAACAACAACCAAAAACTACAACATTCTATTACTTAAATGAAATCTTCAGTTAATTTAAATAAACTAATAGGCACTAAAAGAACTTATCATGTGCAAAGTGTTTTCGCATGTGCTGCCAAGTAAATGAATATAAAAACATTTTTCCTGACCACAATTTCTACTTCTAAGCTTCTAGTAAGGAAATAAATGTATAAATAAGTGATAAATATATCTGAACCAATTTTGTATGTCAGGATTTGGGGATGTAATGAAACCACAAGGCCTTACCAGAACCAGAATGGTTCTCAAATTCTGACACAGTGAGGGTCCCTAATAAATATTAGATGAAGGAATAATATACAACCCACCCCAGCCTCACACACTCTCCTATCAAAGGGCCATGGTCATGTTACGCACATGCAACAGTGACTTCTGACCAATTAACTTTCAAATTACGTGTCCGGGTCAATTATCTCTTTCAAAAATTCTTTTTTTATATTGGTGCAACATAGTCTTACATAGTTAAGGGAGTGAATGAGTTCATTCATGTTTGTAGATTCACATGCAATCGTAAGTTACACTGTAACTTGAACCCAATCCTTACCCAGGATCCCCGCCACACTCCCTGACCTCTTACCTCCACTGCACTCTCCCTGAGTATAGATATGGATGTATTTAAACATATATAATTTTTTTATTTCTAGTTTTAAATGTCTGTATAATTATTATTTAGCTTCTCAGGGGAGTAAAATACACCATACAATATTTATAGCCCCCTTTTTACCTTTCCATCCTCCTCCCATTCTTTTCACTCTCCCCCACTCCCCCTTCATAACTAGAACTCCCCCAGGTCATGTGATAGTCCAACTTTGGTGAGTCTATTATATAAACTTGACTGTCTTTCACTCTTTCTTTAGTTTTACTTCAGCTTCCACATATGAGAGAAAACATTTGACCTGTAAGTCTCTCAGTTTGACTTCTTTCTCTCAGCATTATTTTTCCCTTTCCATCCATTATTTTGCCCTTTCCATCCACAAAAGCCATGCTTTCATTCTTTTTTAATAGTTGCATAGAACTCCACTGTGGTGTGTGTGTGTGTGTGTGGATCCATTCATCCAGTGAAGGGCATCTTGGTTGATTTCATAGTTTAGCTACTGTGATTTGAGCTGCTATAGACTTTGACATAGTTGTCACTGTAATATGCTAATTTTATATGTTCTGGGAAAATATACAGGGGTGGAATAGCTGGGTTATAAGGGGGTGCCATTGTTCATTTTTTTGTGGAGTCTACAAACTGCTTTCCAGAGCAAAGTTACTAGTCTGCAGTCCCACCAACAGTGTACACCTGTTCCTTTCTCCCCACATCCTCTCCAGCATCAGTGGTTTGTGTTTTTCATCTTTGCCATTCTAACTGGGTGAGAGAGAATCTTAGTGTAGTTTTGATTTCCATTTCTCTGACTGCTAGAGATGTTAAACACTTTTCTACATGTTTATTGGCCTTCCTTATTTATTCTGATGAGAAGTTTCTAATTCGTTTTTAGCCCATTTATTTATTGTGTTGAACACCAGAAGACTTCTAGAGCTTATAAATTAAATTAGCAAACTTGCAGGATCAACACCCATAAATCAATTACTTTCCTTAACTCCAACTGTGATTCGGCCAAAGAAGAAATCAGGAAATCCATCTTATTCACAATAACCTAAAAAAAATAAAAAAACTTGGGAATTAATTTAACAAAGGAAGTACAAGACCTCTACAATGAAAAATATCAATCATTGAAGAAAAAATCTGAAGAGGACCTGAGAAGATGGAAAAACATCCCGTGTTCTTGGACAGGCAGAATCAACGTAATTAAAATAGCTATTCTGCCTAAGGCATCATACAGATTTAAAGAAAACCCAATCTAGATACCAAAGTCATTCTTTGTGAATATAGAAAAGTCAGTATTCAAATTTATTTGGAAAAATAAGAAAAATAAAACAGATAGGGAGTATCATAATATCTTACCAGAAATCATACTATAGAGCCATGGTAACATAAACAGCATGTATTGGTACCAAAACAGACATGAAGACCAATGGAACAGAATAGAAGACACAGAGGCAAATCTACAAGTCTTTAACCATCTGATATTCAACAAGAGGGCAAAAATATAGATTGCAGGAGAGATAACCTATTCAACAAACGGTGCTGGATAAACTGGACAGCCATATACAGAAAAATAAAATTGGACCCTGAAGAAAAAATCAGATTGAAATGGATCAAGGACCTGGGAATTATGCTGGCTAGCTTACAAATGTTAGATGAAAAAAATAGGGTCAACACTCCACCATAGGTATAGGCATTGACTTCTTTAATAAGACTCCCATAGCTCAAGTAAAACTAAGAATCTATGAATGGGATGTCATTAAACTAAAAAGCTCCTGCACAGGTAAGGAATCAGTCAAGAACGTGAAGAGAGAGCCTACACAATGGGAGAAAATCATGACCTCCTATTCCTGTGACAGGGGTCTAATATCCAGAATATACGGAGTACTCTCTTTCAAAATTCTGTACATGAAGACTTTAGGAGAAAGAATAGCTCTGACTAATGTGTAACGGTTTTATGGGACTAACAAAAATTGATGCTATTTAAATTATTAAACCAGCAATTAATCAAAACAAGAAATGCACAGTAGATTTGGTTTCTCCATTGAAACTCAAAAATTCTGTTTACATGTGTAACATAGATTGCTATATATTACTTTTTTAAGAGAGAGAAGAGAATGAACTAGAAAAAGAGAATCAATTTTATTTATTTTTTAATCTGGTCTTTTTTTCTCTGACACTTAATTGTGTACGTGGTCCTGGGGTTTGAACCCAGATTCTTGCACCTGTGAAGCAAGTACTCTAACCATTGAGAAAATGCTCCAACCCCTAGATATTTCTTCTTAATATATATACAAAGAATTTGTGAATTTAAAAGTCCCCTCTCCTAGGTCAGTTTTACTCACTTAGCGGTAATTTTGCTGACATCGACACTTACAACATAATTATAAGGCTGACTTGGGTCTAGCTTGGCTTAGACTAAACAAGCAGCCAATGTCACTTCTGCACTATAAAATGGGCATGTTTCTCAGGGGCACAAACCTGGGCTTCAAAATGTCATTTTGTATTTGTTGATAGAGATCTAACTATCATTAGTTAGATCTGTGACAGCAGCATCTGGCACATCTGTCCCCACACATCTGCTTCCACAAATCTCTTTCCTAGGCAAAGCCTAGTTGTACAATTTTGATTCTTATTCATTTCTCCCTTTGAGCTGAGAGAGGGAACGCAGGTGTCCTTCAGCCCACGTGCGTAACCACATGCCTGCTCTTCGGAACAGTACAGTGTGAAAAAGTCCCCTTCCCTCCATTTTGAAGTCCTTAAGCCATCTCAGCTCTGTTTTAAATGTTTTATCTTTTTTGATCCTTACAATATCCGAGGAATCACATGTCCTTTCATGGATGAGGGTAAAGGTCTGAGTTGTCCAACCATTTGTAACTGATCAGTTGCCCACAGGATTTGAGGACCCCCATTTTCATGACCCCCATTATTGACAACCCCAGCCTTTCCATCTCCTCAACTGCAGAGCTTCCTGCTGAGGTTGCTTTCCTCCTAAAGGACAATCTCTCAGCTGCAACCTCATTATGAATTCTGCATGTGACTCCATTTCAGAAGCCTGGCACACTATAGTCATTTTAAAATCCAGTGATAGGCACTAACTTACAGACCATCTTGAATGGTGGCAAAGGAAGTTATTAAAATAAAGAAATGGAGATTAAAAATTCAAGTGAATAAAAGGTCTTTTTTATCAGCTTCCCCCAGAAAAATACTTCTGTTATTATGAAATAGAATAAGAGGTCTGTCATAGGTGCAGAAGATGAGGGTCAGGGAACTAGGGAGGTTGATCAAATGAAACCATGAAAACTTGGCAGTTGGCTACACACAGCCTCAGACTATTAGGGAGAAAATCCTCTTTCACATTAGTAAAAGGTAATGTCACTGAAATGTCTTTGTAAAGCACATATGTTATAATTTTGTTTGTTTATAATTTTTAAATTTAATTTTAAGACTATCAAATTATTTCAAAAACAATGAAGAAAATAATAAATGTGCCATATTCTCATCCCTCATACATTTCTGTGCCCACATCTCTTATCTTTACATACAAAACATACATTATTTACCCTAACTCCTTTCAGAAACATTATTGAAGTATGTATATTTACTGTGCTTCAGGAAGTACAGCTAAATAAAATGTTATTTACTTTGTCTCGGATCCACTGACTTTATAATGTTTTATTGATGGTGGAAAGTAAAATGAAGTTCCTTGTACTGGGAGAAAATGAACACAGATGCTGTTCTATTCTGGTGGATGCTGGATGATCTGTCCAGTGGGACCGGGAGGAATTGATTTCAAGTGCTCAATCTGAGGGACTAACCATGAGAAGATCACTGAACAGGCTTGCATGTAGCGTAATTTCATGCATTACTCCAAAGATAGCTACTATTAACCCCTGTAGTTATTTTAATCATTGCTTGAATGATCCATGATATTGATAAATATTTTCCTTATAGAACTATCCTTCATGTAAACACTGAGGCTTAGAAGTCACTTGCTCAACACCAAAAACATAAGACTTTCTTTGGAGGATGGTATTTCCTACTAATTAAACCCCAAACAAGCACAACAGTGATTATTGGTCCTCTGCTTGTGCATAATTGTCTACCTTTCTGCAGTCCAACCTTAAACAGAGCCATCCCCATACTAGGGAGCCCTCCTCTCTCCCTCACCCCACCATTTCCAGTCTTCCTGGCCTTCCTTGAAATTTTCTGAGGCCTTCCAGTGCCTTGGCCTTTCCGGGGAAGAAAATGTTGAGACCCCATGTGGAATTTCTTCTCTCAAGAGCTCCCCAATCAGGGGCTGGAGCTGTGGCTCAGTGGTTTCGGCGCTTGCCTGGCAAGCACGAGGACCCGGGTTCAAACCCCAGCACCATGAACACAACTGAGTGTTGGAACAATGAGGGCCATGTGAAAAACTCAATAAAGTTGTTTATCTCTTTCTCTGTCTCTCTCACTGTCCCTCTCTTAAAAAAAAAAAAGAGCTCCCCAATCCTCTACAGCTTCCAAAGTGTGTTTGGCCAAAGCATCCAGGATGCTTTCACATTACTCTGATGCAGAAACCCGGGCCCTAGTATTAGAAGGTGGCCTGGTGAGTGCTGGCTGGTCCCATGACCAGCAGCAATAATTTTCGCATGGGATCATAAGACCTCACTCTGCTGCAATAATGTGATGCCCCCCATAATCCCCTCACAATATACACAAAAATAGCCCCAAAGAATACTCCATTAAGTCAAAATCACATACATAGACAAATATGCTGAAAAGTTGAGTAAGTTAGCATTTATTAAATATAATAAAATGAACATCATATTGTAAAACTAATATATGCAATAAAATTATTTTTTAAAAAAGAAACGGATATGTGTTTGAAAGTTGAAGGAGAAAAGAGCTAAAGAGAATGTGGCTTGTAAAAACTATGATGGGCAAAATTCAGACACAAGTAGCATACAAATGTGCAATATCTAGAGAGTTACTTGCAATACGAATTCTCTAGATCAGTTTTGAAGGGGAAAACCAGCAAATAGAAGTGGTAAAAATTATAGATACTTCATAAAACAGGAAATAATGATACTACCCAGCATTATACATTCATGTAAACACATCAAGTTGAAATAATATAAATTTGGATCTCAGTTTGCAAATATTAGAAAAATTGCAACAGTCAGTGCTGGGAAGTGTGCAGTAGCAGATTGATAGATATGAAGGAGAACTGTGCACATGAAGGGCTGCACACCAATATTATTTACAAAGTAAAAAGCTGGAAGTAATCTAAATGTCAAAAATATGATAATTAAGAAAATTAGAGTATTTCAAACGTTATGTTCTGCTGCCTTTAAAAACTGTGTTTGCAAAGTCAGAGTCTTGTGATGAGGTTTTTTTATGCTACATTTGGCCATCGACACACGCTATGAAGTGAAAGAGTATGCGTAAGTGAGCTTAGACAGAAATGCTCCAAAATATGTTTTAGATAGCTTTTCCTACATCATGCACTCTTCAACTCCAGGCAGCTCAAAATATTACTTAAAATGTAGATCTTGGGGCTGGAGCAGTAGCTCAGTAGTTTGAGCACTTTCTTGGCATTGTGAGGATGTGGGTTCAAAACCCAGCTCCACATACACAACTAAGCATCCAAGAAACAAAGGCCAGATGAAAATATAAATAAAGTTGACTTTCTCTCTCTTTCTATCTTAAAAAAAAATAAAATATAGATCTCTAGTCTGCAGCCTGAATTCTCGGATTCCATGAATCTGAAGACATGTGGAAGAAGATCTGCATTCATAATGAGCCCCCTTGGGGCTTCAGAGGCAGGTGAGTTGCAGATCGCCCATAGAAAACTCTGCTCCAGTTACTAGGATCACAGATGCCAATGTGTACAAAGCATATATGAACGTGTACAACATCCACAAACACATGTATGAGCATAGATAATCAATAGTATATATTATGGATGGTATATATAATATATTCACAATATGTCTATAGTATATATGTGTGTGTGTGTGTGTGTGTGTGAGTGTGTACACATGTATATTTTTCCTGGGTTACACTTACATTTATTTTCAACCATATTTTCCAAGATGTATGAGTGATTTTTTGATATATTGTTTTTTTAAATCATAAAAGAATTTGTAGGACACAAAGGTCACTTAAATTAGTCCTTCCTACATCCATTATTTTCCTCAAGCTTTCTCACTAACTGCATAAGAAAATTTTCTTCCTTATTTCACATCTGTCCCCCAAGCAGAACAAAATGTGATCTGAGTTACACATCCTGGTCTAGAGGGAGAGAGAGAGAAAGAGAAGGAGTCAACTTTATTTCTATTTCCATCTGGCCTTTGTTTCTTGGATGCTTAGTTGTGTATGTGGTGCTGGGTTTTGAACCCAGGATCTGAGTTACACATCCTGGTCAAATTAAATTGGTAAGGAAAGGAAATGACATTTATAGAGTGGCCTGAGAAAGCCACTCCTGAGGAATCAAGGCTCTGACTTAGAGTCCCTGGAGTTAGGGACTCTAAGAACACAGATGGCTTCATGTCTCCTCCATGAGTAATATAGCACAACTCCACTGCCATTAGGTAGAGGGACAAGGGGACCCTTGCCATGGAGGAATGGTAGGAAGATTTGAACAGAAGTAAAATCTTGCAAAAAGCAAAGTACCATCTGGCCCAAGTATGTTGAGAAAGAAAAGGGTCCTCATGCTCCAAGGGAGGGCCAAGGTAGCATCAGGTGGTTTAGGTGCCATAGGTAGACTAATTTTCTCCCCCATGAACCTGCCATCCAGTCACCAAGCCTCACTAGGTGATAAAATTGACAGTATCTTAGATTCACCAAACCTGAATCGAATTCTTTACCTTGTTATTTATGAGGTCTGAACTTGAGCTGTTGACTTGCACCCTGTCTTTATTTTCTCAGGTGGAGAAAGATTGAGTGAGGAAAGTAGGCTCCTTTACTGAACGCAACATTTGGCACAAGTTGATGCTCAAGAAATGTTTATTTATTTTTTATTTTTTTCATTTTATTTAGCCTTTTCAAACACAGAGGACCTGTTTTCTCTTCTTCATGTCTTTCTTTTGTTCAAGGCCTGGAAGCTTTGCTGTGTTTCTATCACAAGCCAAGCACTGCCATTCAATCTAAGACACACACACACACACACACACACATTCTGTGAATGACAGTCTTCTTCCTCAAAGTGACAGCTACTGCTATAATAGAGGGTAGAGAAGTGTAGCAGATGACAGAAGACAGAGGTACGCACAGAAACAGCAGTTGCAAAATGGAAATCATATAATTCTGTTGAAGTATGAAGGAGATAAGACAAATATCAGGAAGAAAGCAACATCTGAGCTGTGTTGTAATCTTAACAGATTTGAGAAGAAAATTCAACTCCTTCAAGACGCTGGTCTTCCTGGCCAGATTCTTTCTATACTGCTTCCTACAATGAGGGTCCTGGAACAATCAGCCCTATGTCAGCTGCCTTCCTCCCCAGTCCTACCGCACCATACACTTGTCTCATTGCCAACCCAGATTGTCAATAATGACTCGGACTCCTAGATCTCTTGAATTAGCCGCTTAATATTAGGTAGTTGTTAGGTGGAACTCTGAGCTGCTTGCCTGGTTAGAATAGCTTTGGTTCATCTGTCTTCTGACACAGCCACCATTCCCTGTTCAATGGCTCACACAATGTAGGTTGCATTATCCAGAACCTTCAAATTGGGAAGGATCTTCATGAGGATCCTCTCCAGTTTCCCAGGGTGCTTCCATTAAAAAAAAAATATGAAAGAAAAGGAATGGCAGGAAAAAGCAGGTGGAGACATGTTGGAATTCCACATCGTCCATTTGCATGGTGCATGACCTTGGGAAAGTTAATCAGCCTTCCTTAGCACTCGCGGAGTTTATATGCACATAGTTTATGTGCAGATTAGAAATATGTCAGTGCCTGAGGCCTGCTACGTACCCAGTGAATACTGCTTTTCTCTGGCTCTTCTGTAAGTATTTCAAAGCTGATTTTATAGCCTTTAGAGGAAGCTTCCACTACTTATGGTCACTATGTTCTGATCAGGTGGCACTTTTTTAATAATCAATCCTGTTCCAAAAAGTAGCACTATTTTTTAAGTAATATTTTTCTTCTAAATCATTAAAGTTAGCCTTCCTTTACCTTCTTTCACCTGGTTCCATGATTGTCATTTGTACTTATTAACATGTCCTCAACTGTCATTAAGAGTCTGCTGGAGGTCTTTGATAAAGTTGTCATTAGTGAGGAAACTCATGCAAACTTAAGGTCTTTAATTGTATTTTATAAATCAAAAATATAAAAAATAAATTTAAAAGGCTATTTAAGTATATGTAATTACTGTCAGTTTCATACTAAAGTAACTTCTAATTTATAATATAATTCTACTCCAACATACAGATAAATAGAAATAGATAATATGTGTAATCATTTGCAAAAATTAGCAATTGCTACAGTTTGTTTCTCTTCCAATTTGTCTCCTCTTTAAGGATTCATAAATTCTAAAAACCAGGAACCATTTCCCCCTATCTGAATTTCAGATTCAATAAAAAAAAAATCATTAGGGTTTTTCATTTAGTCTTTTCTCCAGGGTAAACATACCCAACCTTTTCATCATCGATTTTCATAAGATGGGTAATTCCACCATCACTCCAGAGTCCCCACTTTTCCTATTCCATGTTTCTCCTCTATTGGACAGTAACATCGTGGATTCTTTTCCAGAAGGGTATCCTTTCTCCCATCCTGTCGTTTACTCAAGCTGTAGGTGCAAAACCTCATTATGAACTTCCCTTCACTTATCTTGGACAAAGTTTCTCTCCCTTCCCTCTGCCTCATTCTGATCTGCTCTCTGCTAAGCGAAGCTATTCACATAGTGCAAGCCATCTGACGCCACCTGCAATTTGGTGAAGTCATTTGATTGCTGAATATGAATTTTAGGGAGGTTTGTGACTCACTGTAACCAGCCCCAGGTAATCCTGACTGATGCACAGTACAAAAAACAAGAAATGCCTTCAGAAGCTCACTTGAAGTACGTCCTCCAGTTCAGCATTCCCTCTGTGGTAATAGTGATGTTTGGACTGACTCCTCCTGTGGTATTGGATTGGTGCAAGACCTAGGTGGATGTTGTATTCTCCCTGTAAAGAAAGATGGATAACAGGCAAAACTTGATCCAAGTGTTGGGGCTTCTGTCATGAAGAAGAGTGGAAACATTCGCTACTTATGTGGGATCTCTGGAAAGTGCTGAACAGGCCTCCAAAGCCTGACAATTTCTTGAGAGAGCAAGGAAAGGAGATGGACTTCAGGTTTTTCGCAATTACACTATGAGTCCAGGGTGGTGCAGTCCCCAGGTGTGAACTGGAGTTGCATGGTAGTTGTATGGTTGACTTTCCAATGTGTACCAAAGGAGAGAGAGCCCACTCTTTCTCATTCACTCATCCAGATTTGAGATTGAAAGGGAAGAGGGCAGTTTGGGGGTGAAGCATAAAGCTTTCATCAACAAAAATTTCAGTCCACAACAATTTACTATTTATTTTTTACAGAATCAGGAAAGACAAGTTTTGTGCCACAAAGGAAACTGTTCCCAGCAAAAAAGAAATGATGTAGGCTTAAGGAAATGGAATGCTAGTTTCCCTGATTTAATCAATAGGCATTTTATACATGCATCAAAACATCACACTATACCCCATAAATGTGCAAATGTCAGTAACAAATGGATTCAAATTCCATTACAGTTAAAAAGAGAACTTTTATTTCATTAGGAATTTTATCCCTTAACACCCAGAATTTAAAAATATATGATATTTCCCTCAATTCATCACTGAATTCCTGTAGAGAAAGTTCTTTAATGTATCAACTTATCTCTATTCATACTTCAATATGATACCTTAAATATAGGAGATGCTTATATGCAAAGCTAATTGAATTATGTCTTTTTCTAAATAATGTAGTCTAATTATCCAACATTTTGAGAGAAAAATACCTATGAGGACTTGAAAGGGTTTTATTGCTATGGTATTCATACGATGCCAAGAATTCCATGAATAACTCTAATGTTGCTAGCCCTAATGATATTTAAATTATCTTGGATTTTCTGTGATAGATCTAAAAGTTTCTCCCAATTTTAAGTTAAAGATGTTAACACAAAGCTTAACTAAGTTGCCCAAATTATCATATTATTCAAAGCATCCAATGGAAACTTTGAGAAGTAAAACTTGTGTAGAAAGTCTATCTTGATATGAGATTATGGAGTAATCTTAAGAATTTACTTAAAATGAACCTTATACCTTTTACCATATAATAATTATACCTTTACTCAAAGCTAAATAACACATTTGAAGTATGCTCTCTGGTTTTAGGTACAAATGAGAGTTCTTGAGACTTTTCCTAATAAACATGGAAGGAGAAAAACTTTCATTTGAAACCAGTTATTCAAATCCATTTGCTTTGCAATCCTGCTTATTCTTTTTATGTGCGTGGATTGTGGAGCTGTGTGTTCTTTGATGTCCCAGTTGAAACCCCAGAAAGCAGTGCATTCACCTACATCTCCAAGTACATTTCCATTTCAGTAAAATTTGCAAAAGGGCTGGAATAGTCTCACCTCTGGCAAATGTGATCAAATGTCATAGAAAGAACCCCTACAAAACCTGAGTTCAGAGAAAGTCCTTCATGTATTTTGTCTCTCAATTATTGGTAGCCAATAACATTTCTGGGTCCCAGAACCTACTAAGGGTCTCCATCTCCATACACCTGCTCGGTTGGATGATAATCTGGGAGAAGAAAGTGGATGTTTGAATTTTTTCCAGCCACTGAGACCTAACAGTACCATGTTACGAATGGCTCAAAGACATTCAGGACACTTGAGAATCTGTGCAGTATTCAAGGGTGAAGGCAATGGGTGTCCTAGTCACCAGAGAGTGTTCGAGGTTTGGGATAGTTGTTGCAGATCAAAGCAAAAAAGGACTCAAAATACTAAATTCTTCAAATGAGTAACAGTCAAAACACACCAATAGACTCCAGTTGAGCTTGCTGAGCTTTAGCTGTAGAACGGGTACTGTTCAGTGCCTATCTTCTGTTCTGCTTCATATCAGATGGATAGGTAGATGCAGATAGATAATAGATAGATAAATGATAGGTAGATATAAAAGAATTCCAGTTAATTGATTGTTCAAGGCTCATGAGTGAAATAGAGGGTGGTATAATTATGATCATGAGTAGCAGCCTGGGTGTATAAGTTAATTTATAAGTGTTTTATTGAAAACAGTTATATAAGGTACAAAAGCAGGTATTTAATTTAGATTTTGATAATTTTGACCATTTTAATTAGGTCTTCTTAATAGGGAATATTTTGTAGAAATGTAGATTTGCAGTCTATTTAGAAAGTGATACCTGTTTCTATGTAGGGCACTGTAAGTTAGATACCTAGAGGTTGAATTTAATAATTATTTATTGAATAATAAATGTAGTAATATTTATTACTATGACATTGATTTACATTTGAGAGGTGTTAAAATTATTACCTAGGATTATAAATAGGACAGATTCATATAGATCACTCGGGAAAACTCCATAATTTGAAAAGTAGAGAGGGAGAAGCTTTGTAATTGAGTGGCCAAGGCAACTGTCCCCCACTCAGCTCCTGGGTAAGTCTGCCCTTAGCCACCTGCACCTGCTGGCCATGCCTATGTTTGCACTCGATGCTCTTTACAAGACCATAGACACAACAATCTGATATGTCATCTACCCAGCCTTGGTGCTTTCCAGGCTTCTTCTGCAGGGACATCTCACCCACCAAGGCTGAACTCAAGGAAAATCTGATGGCATTTGCTCCAGGTCTCAGCCTCGCACCATTTCATCAGCGCCCATAGCTTGCAATGATGGTGTTTTACCTTGACATAAATTCTTTTCTACTCTTCTTATCTTCCAGGGACAATCTGTGGCCACTGCCAATGTTTGTTTTGACAAAACTATTTAATTCTGGACTTTAATTTTATCAAGTTCAAAGAAGTCTAAATGCCTAACATTATGAGCCATGACTTCATCCTAGACTTTGTTAGCAGTAAAGGTACTCTTTTCCCTCCTACTTGAATCCTTTGGCCTTATTTGCCATTGGTTCAGATGGAGAAAATGAATGCTTTTTATTTGTGAGCCTTTAAGATGAACAAAATATCAGAGAATTAATAAGCATATTTCTGTATTTCTAGATTATGATAATTTATTATATCTCCTCCCATAAGGCAATATTTTTATTTAGTTACCTTGTTTTAAAATTCTTTGCTAATTTAATATGAAAAATAGTATTCAATGTGCTTAAAAATCCTGTATTACTTGTCAGTATTCTATCACGATTTGAGTTCTGAAGAGACTTCGTAATATAATGAAAGTTCCAGGCACCCTGATCTAGTAAAATGTCATGTTTTGTTCTGCCTGCTCCCGACAGGTTTCCCAAACAGTGAAGTGTGCACCCTGAGACCCAAGCACAGTTCTGCATTACCTGCATTCAAATTTCTCCCTCCCAATAGATATATTTTGTAAATAATTCATAAACCATGTTTACAATCTTCTGCCAATTAATAATGAAATACCTAAAGCACAGAAATATCACCAGTAAGTGGGTTTTTGGTAATAGATTATTGTAGGAGAATTTGGCGCATGTAAACTGCATTTAGAAATCTTCATAAACAAAAGAGAAGCCAGGGAAATATGAATGTCACATCATGTTTTTGAGGAAATTTTCTAATCTCCATTAAAAATGATAACTTACAGCAAATCACATTTCAATTGCTAACTTTCATGGCTACATAAATGATATTTGTTAGCTGTACTGTGTAGAATATATTTCTGAAGACATGTAAAACTAATTCCTATACTTTAGGACTTACAAGAAAAATTTAAATTAGATTAAATTAAAAATTAAAAAACGGGCTGTAGTGGTGGCTCAACAGTTACAGCGCTTGCCGTGCATGCACAGCTACATGGGTTCAAACCCCAGCAAGCATGTACACAACCGTCAGAGCAATGAAAGCCTTGTGAAAAACTACAGACCAATTTCTCTGATGAACATTGATGCAAAAATCCTTTAAAAATGTTTAGCTAATCGGATACAAAAACACATTAAAAAGATAATACATTATGATCAAGTGGGCTTCATATCAGGAAAACAAGGCTGGTTCAACATTCGAAAATCAATATATGTAATTCACCATATAAACAGAATTAAAATAAAAAATCATATAATCATCTCAATTGATGCAGAGAAGGCATTTGATAAAATTCAACACCATTTTATGCTCAAAAACTTTGGAAAAGATAGGGAAGATACTTTATGTCAGATCCATTTACAACAGACTCATAGCCA
This sequence comes from Aplodontia rufa, assembly GCA_004027875.1. NCBI lineage: Eukaryota > Metazoa > Chordata > Mammalia > Rodentia > Aplodontiidae > Aplodontia > Aplodontia rufa. The sequence continues at coordinate 27,703 of PVKS010015136.1, read as the reverse complement.
ACATTATCTTCAATGGAGAAAAACTGAAAGCATTTCCACTGAATTCAGGTACTAGACAAGGCTGTCCACTCTCCTCTCTCTTGTTCAATATAATCCTTGAAACTCTTGCCAGAACCATCAGGCAAGACAAGGAAATCAAAGGTATTCGTATAGGAAAAGAGGACGTTAAGTTATCTCTATTTGCTGATGACATGACTCTATACCTAGAAGACCCACTAACATTGGCCAGAAAACTCCTAGAGTTTATAGGTCTTTTCAGCAATGTAGCTGGCTACAAGATCAACTCCAGCAAATCACTAGCATTTCTTTACTCCAGCAACAAATCCGCAGAAGAAGAAATCAGAAATCTCTCCCATTCACCATTACTTCCAAAAAATTGAAATCCTTGGGCATTAACCTTACAAAAGATGTTAAGGACCTCTACAAAGAAAATTATCAAACATTAAAAAAAGAAATTACAGAAATCCTGAGTAGATGGAAAAACATTCCGTGCTCATGGTTAGGCAGAATCAATATAATCAAGATGGCCATTCTACCCGAAGCCCTACACAGATTCAATGCAATCCCCATCAAGATACCAATGGCATTCTTCACAGATATGGAAAAAAACAATTTGCCAGTTCATATGGAATAACAGCAGACCCAGACAAGCCAAAACATTACTCTATAGAAAGGAAGAAATAAGGGGTATCTCAATCCCTGACCTGAAACTATACTACAGAACCATAGTAGTGAAAACAGCATGGTATTAGTATCAAAATAGAACCGAAGATCAGTGGAATAGCGTAGAAGATCCTGAATCAAATCCCCATATCTTTAGCTATTTGATATTTGATAAAGGAGCAAAAGCACGTCTGGAAGAAAGATAGCCTGTTCAACAAATGGTATTGGACAAACTGGACAGCCATATGTAGACAAATGAAGCTGGATCCTTATCTTTCACCCTGCACAAAAATTAAATCAAAATGGATCAAAGCCTTCACACCAGAGGACATTGATCAAGCAAATGAATACATGAGAAAGTACTCTAAATCTCTAGTAATCAGAGAAACGCAAATGAAAACCACATTAAGATATCACCTTACACCAGTCAGAATGGCAAAAATGAAGAAAATAAACAGTAATAGATGCTGGAGGGGATGTGGAGAGATAGGGACACTAACACACTGTGGGTGGAGCTGCAGACTGGTACAGCCCCTCTGGAAAGCAATGTGGAGAATCCTAAAAAAACTAGGGATGAGCCCACCATACGATCCAGCTATTCCTCTCCTGGGTATCTTTCCAGGGGATTTAGAATCAGCACATTACAGTGACAAAGCAATATCTATGTTCAAAGCAGCTCAATTTACTATTGCTAGACTATGGAAACAACCTAGATGTCCCTCATTGGATGAATGGATCCAAAAACTGTGGTACATTTATACCATGGAATTTTACACAGCAATTAGAAACAATGATATTGCAGCCTTTGAAGGTAAATGGATGGCTATGGAAGAAATTATGCTGAGTAAAATCAGCTTAACCCAGAGAACCAAGGGTCAAATGTCTTCTCTCATCTGTGGAGGTTGGAACTAGACCCTGGCCATTCAGAAAGGTGGTTTATTATCATGTGTTAAATCCAGATAATGTGTAATGTTATACATTCTAATACTTTTTAGAGATATTGTGGGTAAGGGAAGGGAGGATATGGGTGGGAAACTGGGGGGAGCACTCCTGGGGGTAAATCTAGTAGTCAGAAACTATACACATTTTATATTATTTTGTTAAAAATTTGTATGGTTGTTCAAAAATAAAAATTTTTTTAAAAAATGGATCAAAGACCTGGATATTAAGCCAACAACTCTAAACTTACTAGAAAAAGAAGTAGGGTCATCACTACACCATATAGGTGTTGGCAGCTACTTCCTTAACAAAACTCCCATGGCTCAAGCTTTAAAATCAAGAATAAATGAATGGGATGCAATTAAACTAAAATGTTTTTGCATAGCTAAACATCTAGTCAAGAGCATCAAGACAGAACCTACAGAATGGGAGAAAACCTTTGCCCTCTACACCTCGGACAAAGGGCTAATATCCAGAATATTCAGGGAACTAAAGAAACTAAACTCCAAACTCACAAATAATCCAATCAATAAATGGGCTAAAGAACTCAAAAGGAATTTCTCTCCAGTGGAAGTCCAGAAAGCCTGTAAATATATGAGAAAATGCTCTACATCATGAGCTATAGGGGAAATGCAAATCAAAACTACAATGAGATACCACCTCACTCCTGTTAGAGTGGCAAAAATAAAAAAATTCTAACAATAAAAGATGCTGGAGGGGCTGTGTGAAAAGAGGAACACTGTCACACTGCTGGTGGGACTGCAAACTGGTTTAGCCACTATGGAAAGCAGTGTGGAGAATCCTCAAAAAATTAAGGATAGAACCACCTTATGACCCAGATATCCCACTCCTGGGGATTTTCCCAAAAGAGTTAGAATCGGTGTATTATAGTGATGTGGCTTCCTCAATGTTTATAGCAGCTCAATTTACTATAGCTAGACTATAGAACCAACCCAGATGCCCCTCACTCGACGAGTGGATACAAAAACCTTGGTACATATATACTATAGAATACTACTCGGCCATTAGAGAAGATGATATTATGGCTTTTGATATCAAATGTTTTGAGATGGAAAGAATTATGCTAAGTGAAGTATCCTAATCTCAGAGACTCAAGGGCCAAATGGTTTCTCTCATCTGTGGAAGCTAGAATACATGGGGAAGCAGTAGGTTAGACGGCTAACCTAACAATAACTTCAAATTGTATGATTCTCAGCATAATAGGGGGATGGCTCCCTAGGATACTGAGGCGTAGGGGTGGGGGTGGGGGAGGATATTTGAAGAACTCCTAGGATACTGGAGAGTGGGAATATAGGGGAACCATATCAGAAGCACATTTTAGTCCTCCACGAGATACCCATTTAACACAAGAGTTCTTCTGGGGTAAACTGCAACAGGTGAAACCCAAGGTGGTCATCCATGTTTTGGCATTACCCCTGGATAACATAGTATATATACTTTGGTTATTGATGGTTTGATAATGTTTCCCTCTCAATTGTATCTCTATATACTCTTAATAAAAAAAGAAAGAAAAACTCAATAAAAATTGATTCTCTCTGTCTCTCTTTCTCTCACTGTCCTCTCTTAAAAGAGAATTCAAAACGAATTATGAGAAAATTCTTCAGGTTTTAAAAAGTGGGGTATTTGGGAAGTAATTAGGATTAAATAAGGTCTTCACAGCGGAGACCCATGACTGAATCCTGGTGGCTTTATAGGAAGAGAGAGAGGCTAGAACACACACATATGCTCGCTGTCTTTCATCATATGATTCCTGAACTGCTTGGGAATCTTCCAGCATAAAGGCCATCACAGATGCAGCCCCTCCACCTTGGACCTGAACTGTGAGCCAAGATATCTTTATATTGCAACCTAAATAATGTGTGGTATTGTGTTTGTAGCATGAAATAAGCCTTGTAAACTACATCAAGGATTCCAGCAATGGCAAAATTCGCATCAATGTTTCCATGTTCCTGGAAATAGGAAAGTTAGCTTGAATTTCAAGGCATTCTCTACCTAATAGCCTCCTGGGTGTATGCTGCACACCGTGAAGGGCACAGGGCTGTGCCAGTTCCTCCTTCTTTCTAAGGTAAGATTGCCATTGCTGTCTGGTTCCTAGAAGCATGATCACCAGTCTTGAGGATGAGACCTAAAGAAAGTGGCCGTAAGACTGACAATCATCTCTCCTTTGACCATTGCCATCATTTCTTTTGTAGCTCTTTTGGGGGAAAATGTTTTAAGAGAACAGAAAATATTTAATGGAAATGAGAAAAAAAAATTAGATAAATTGAAGAGGGGATAAAACAGACAGGAAATATATCCATCTAAGATTTTTTTAAAAATAGGACCGCTTAGGGCTGGAGCAGTGGCTCAGCCATTACAGCACTTGCCTGGGATGTGCGAGGGTGAGAGTTCAAACCCCAGCACACATACACAGTGAGGTCGCCAAGCAGCGAAAGCCACATGAAAAACTAAATAAAATTGATTCTCTCTTCCTCTCTCTACCTCTCTCTGTCCCTCTCTCTTTAAAAAAATAAAAGAAAATAGGAAATCTAGAAGGCAAGGAAGAGAAGAAAAACCATCTTGAAACAGTAATAGTATATTTGGATAGGATGTTTGGAACGTTTTTAGCATGACATTTGGGGCCAGGTGGCTGACAGGAACAATAATAAAGAAATCAAGTAAAAAAGAAGCTTAATAAAGTAGTATAAATGTAATGGTAATAAAGTTTTATTAAAGTGCATTATTAATTTATGCAACATTATTTAACAGTTGGCCAATAGCGCATTCAGATACTCTCTCTTTGACTGTTACAGCTGTAACACTAGTGGGATACTGGAGAAGTTTTATTTCTCTTTCTATCTGCAAAGGGCAACTGAGCAGTGAGGTGGGCGCTGCCTGCTAGCTCCCAGAGGTCATTGCCAATGTGGAAAGCCAGTGTGCTAGGGCCTCCTTCACAGCTGCACACATGTGCTTCCCTGCAAGTGTGAGGTGCAGTGGTGAACATGGAACCACAGAGCTCATCAACGGAATCTGTAAATAGGACTCCATCCCCGTAATGTGCAGCTGTAATCATAGCCACACAAAGTTGTCCTTCTTTGCATATAAAACACTAACCTCACCTGAGAGCAGCTCTGTGCTGATTCCTCCTGATGTGGCACATTTATCTAGTGCAGGACGTCAAAGACATAGCACTGCCAACCTTGGGGTCAGATGGCTCTCTGTTGGAGGAGGGGGGTCCTGGGCATTTTAGATCTCTACCCATAGGATGCTAATAGCATTATAACTGATGTCTCTGGATGTTGCTCAATATCTGCTGGGGGCGAGGCTCTAACCCAGGGGAAGGGGTGATAGCTATGCCTGCAGCAGACAGTATCCAGCTCCATCATCAGCAAGGTTTGACTTTGTTTCACTCCGATTTTGTTTCACATTTCCTCCTGTGTTGCTTGCATTCACATGACCAAGATGAATTAGGTGTGAGTGTTATTAAAGGGAAAAGAATGATGATAATGATTATCCGTGCGAGTCAAGTGTGGAAGGACGCTTGTCTACAGCAGTCATTGATAAAGGATATTTGGTGAAATTCGAATCACGGATAGGAATTAAAGTTATTACTGGGGGGCTATTGTCATTAAAAGCATGAACTCCCAACAGTATATGGGAATTGAAGGAGGAACAAGATTGATGGCAAAGGAGTCAGGAGAGAGTGGAATTGGGTGAAATAGGGAAGAATGGAGAGTGCGTATTGTCCAGGTAGGATGGAGCGTGGGATCCTGACGAGTGATCAGCCTGCTCTACCCAGACCTGGGGTCTTTCCTGATGACCCAGGGCAGACACAGATTAGAGGGTCTCATCCATGGTGCCTTGGATGTCACACTTCGATTTCATGTTTTATTTTAAAAGTACTTATTAAACTTGGAGAATGGCCTGGACACTTTGTTATTTCCAACTGTTTATTCAACCCACTAAGTTCCAAGTTTTTAATTCTAGTAATATTTCAATGAAAGTGACACAAAAAATAGATTAGAAATCAAAATCTAGAGTGCTTGTATCCTTTATTATCATTAAGAATAAAAATATAGATTGTCCTATAAATAGGACACTAGATAATGTGGCATATTTTACATGTACTGGCCATCCTATAAGTATGACATTGAGAAAATTTGCTGTTCTTCCATACATTGCACAAAGTTCAGATGTGACTGTCATGACCTGCTTACCCATTAATTTTGGTGGAAAGCAGAAAACGCTTCAAACAAAAGGACACATTGCATTCTGAACACGATATTGTCAGTTTCACATGACATAGAATTTTTTGACATCATCATTGTTCTAATGTTTGAGAAAAATGTGCCTTCTTGCATCAAGTCTGGTATCATCTTGGATGCCAGGTCCAGGAGTGTCAGTCTTCTTCCTGCTGATGGGTTTTGTTGCATAGTTTAAGGGTACTATGAAATGTCTTTTGAAATCTAACAAATTTATAAGAACTTTCTTAACTTTACTAACAAATTTGTAAATAAACCTTGCAATTATTATACCCATATTAATTCTTCAAATGAACAAAAGTCGATACTATTTTTTTAACTCCAGAAGAAGTGAAATAGTTGGAAACAAAACCATCACTGAAATTGCCAGGGGTACCTCTTCCCTGGTGGAAGTGACTTGAGTCTACTCTTATCCTTGAGCTTTTTGGAGCAATTCCACTGCATCACAATTGGACCCAAAAATAAGACATTTATTGTCTAACTGCAGGTAGCAACACGTTAAGAGTGCATCAGACAGCAGTGCGTACACTCCATGTAACCAGGCAGCCTATGATAAGCCAGAGTCCTAGTTGTGCGGTAGCTGCTTCTGAATATTTTATCATTTGAAATTTCATCCATTTCATGAAATAAAAATGACCATCTAATTCTAGAAAATATTTCATGAATGCCTTTATTATATTACATATCAGTTTTGGTGTAATATTTTGCTCAGTTAAACATTTAGCAAAAGTAACTTTCGCATTAAAGTTTATGCAAATTTCACAATGAATTTAAAATATTTCAAAATTCCCTAATAACTCACCTATTACTTTTTTATTTTATTTATTTTTATTAAGGAGTTATTGACAATCATCAATGCATATGAAGTAACAATAATGTAAGCTTTTGATTCACTTATTGCTTTTCTCAGAAGGATACGACTCTAAAAACAAAAACAATTATTTCAAAATACTATGTGTGTTGTTCAATTTCAGTTTTTGACAAAATAGATTATTGTGCCCAACGTCTGATTCCCACATCTGCAAAAACTGAGCCAGTGCTTTTGGATAATCTAATGTGGATGAAATGAGCAACAAAATAAGCGGGATTGTGATAAACAATTAACGAAGGCTATCTGCATTTATTAATTTCCCTTTCTATTAAGAAAGGAAACAGAATAATAAAAAAATCTAATACTTTACTCCATCACTTAGGTGGAAGGTGTGGGTGTAGTGGAAAGGACATGTGGCCTACCATTTTCATAGCATACCATGCATGCAATGTCTTTCAGTCCTTACACACTTCTATAAAGTAAATGCTATTATTCTGTTTTAATGGAATAAAACTGAGATTTTCTCAAAGGGAGATTATTAGAAGAAAGGCACGAAGGGTGGGAGGAGGAGAGGGAGGGGCGAAGTTTTGGGGAGGGATATTGGCCAAATTATACTGTTATATTGTGTGTCCAAATGAATATGTAACAATAAACCCTATCATTACTATAATGCACCCATAAAAATGTGGAAGAAAAAAGAGAGATTGTCTAATCCAAAATAAAAAGGAAAGATCAGTGGAGTAGACAAAGAGGAATGAAGAGAAAGGGGGAGGAAAGGGATAGGGAAAGACAGTTGAAAGATTCTGACCTAACTTTCCTGTGTACACAAATGAATATAACACGGTGAAGTTCACCACGATGTGAATCCACAGACACTAATGTTAAAATATTATAAGTAAATAGCAGAAAGATCAGCATAGTAAAGGGAAGAGAATAGGGGGAGGGAGGAGGGAAGGAGAAAGAGATGTATGTGAGATTGAATTAGAACAAGTTATATCCCACGCTTTTCTAATTATGTCAAAATGAATCCTACTATTATATATAATTAATAAGAACTAATAAAGAAGATGACATTTAAAAATGAGATTCAAAGAGAGCAAAGAAAAAAATTACCCAATATTCACAAGAACGGTTGAGTGAAAGTCACACCTAGTATACCCCAAATTCTGTGATCTTTCACATATAGCACATGTCTATTCTCTAACAGCTATCCAGCAGAATCAAAGAGATTAATGTTATTTGCAAAGAATGGAAACATAAAATATAAGCTATTTTTTTAATCAAAGTCAAGAAGAGGAAAATGGCTAACAGTTGGGAATAAATTGGTATTCCAAATATATCATATCTTAATATTTTAGAAGATTTTGATATTCTGTCAACTTATGTGAGTAAATAAACAATGCAAAAAAAATTGAAGTGAACCAGATCTCAAATATTGGGAAAGCCTTTAAATTTTGTAAAAGGGCTGGGGATTATTTTTAATAGTAGACTTCTTTCCAACTTCACTAACTGAAGTATGTGGGGAAGATTTCAATGGATGGAAATATTCATGATACTGATTTTCTTTATTTAAAATGTGCAAAGTAATTTCTGAATCCATTGTACCTCCACAAATATTCATCCAACTACTCCTTTTAACAGGCAAAGCAATTACTTATTTCTTAAGAATGAGAGAAGCATTCTTGCATGGACAGAATAGGTTCTACCTGGTACTGATGAGTGAAAAGCAAAGGGAATTTTTCCTGCATCGTAGTTACTGCTATCATAAATATTTTCTGGAAACTGTCTTTTCTTCATACTCCAGAACAAATGAAAGGAGAAAGAAGAGAAGAGAGAAAGAAAAACCAACAGAAAGAAAGAAGAAAAAAAATCAGTGAGCCTTCCATGCATGAAAACATTTGTAGAAGCTCATATTTCCTAAGTCAAATTTTTGGTCATTTCTTCTATTGTCTTCCTTGGGGGAAAGGGAAAGTTGAATGAATCCAAATAGTTGCTTATAATTATGCCTTTTCAAATTGCTATATCTTAGTCTTTGACATTTTATCAGCGCTATACATTGGAGAAAAATGTTCCTTAATAGGGTAGCATTTAAAATAAGAAGCCCCAGCCTTGTCATTATTTCCAGCACAATGGACAGGCTCACTGGAACCAGCCATCCAAGCCATGGAGGGACTCGAAGTTAATTACATCACCTTAGACAATAAGTCGGTCTTTGTGCTTACAGTTATCTCTGCATACAGTCGGCTCTACTTTTTGTTGTTGCGTAATGTCCCATTAATCACAGCTACATTTGCTCCCTGCCATGTGATTCATCATCCCTTCCCTCTGAAATGAATTCCATTCTCCAAGACTCAAGATAAATCCCTAATTTAAAGTGGTAGTGTCCAACAGAGGCTATCACAATGGTGTAGCTCGAATGAGGAGGGTCAGTGGCAACACATTCAGATGCCTGGCATTTCAATCGATTCAAATTATCCCCAGTGACTGAGCTCAGGCTCTGGGGTGGAGATCGGTAGTGAGGATTACAGGAAGAACCCTTGAGATGGAGCTGAAGGCACATCTGCCTTTGGGACTTATCCTAGCACCACTCATTTTTAAAAAGAAGACAAAATTAGGTATGCGGTAAGGAAGCCAAGTGTAGTGGGAAAAGCCTGGCTTAAGAGTGGGAAAAATATGGTACAACTTTTCCTTTGAAAGAAAATATCCATGTGTCCTGGAACAAATCGTTTGTCACTCTCGGTCTCATTTTCTTCATCCAAAACAAAAACAAAAACAAAAATGGAAGAAAGAAAACGTGCACTTTGCCTTCTTTGAGTCTTGCCACGGAAAATTGCTGGCGCTTATGACTGCATGGAATCATACACTAAGTCCACGCGAGACACCAAGGAAGTTAATTGGCATGTCCTCCTCTTACTGCCACCAGGTCAGCTACCCTAGGATCTTAAATTGAGAACCAACCAAAATGAAGGGAGCATGGGGAACTTTTAAACCACATGGGATTGGGCTGCATGTGACTTGTAAGTGCTATCTGTTCCTTCATATAAACCAGTTGTTGTCAGCCACAAACAATTCTATGCTTCATAAGACATTTATGAGACATCTGGAAACATCTGGAGACTTTTTTTTTGCTATTACAACTGGGATTATCACAACCACTATTGTATTGGCATCTAGGCTAAAATGTTCTTAAACATCCTACACTGCACAGAAAAGTCCCCCAAAACAAGAAAATTTTTGGCCCCAAATGCCATTTGTGTCAAATTATAAGCCTGTTGTAGACAGATTATAATTAACCAGAATACACAATTGGATAAAATGGAGTACCCATTAAGAAAAACAATAAAATCTATATAGAGTTTTTGGTAGAATGGCCATTTTTATTATATTAATTCTGTCTAAACAAGAGCATGGGACATCTTTCCATCTTCTTAGGTCATCTTGGATTTCATTCTTCAATGACTGATAATTTTTGTTGTAGAAATCTTTGATTTTCCTTGTAAAGTTAATTCCCAAGTATTTTATTCTTTTCGAAGATATTTGAAGATACTTGAGAAAGTGCTCTAAATCACTAGTAATCAGAGAAATGCACATGAAAACTACATTAAGATACTACCTCATGCCAGTCACATTGGCAAAAATGAATCAAATAAACAATAATAGATGCTGGAGGGGTTGTGGAGAGATAGGCACACTAGCCTAGAGATAGTTCACACCACTGGTGGAACTGCATACTGGTAGAGCCCCTCTGGAAAGCAGTGTGGAGAATCCTCAAAAAACTATGGATGAGCCCACCATATGATCCTGCTATTCCTCTCCTGGGTATCTTTCCAGGGGATTTGGAATCAGCACATTACAGTGACACAGTGAAATCGATGTTCATAGCAGCTCAATTTACAATAGCTAAATTATGGAAACAACCCAGATGTCCCTCACTGGATGAGTGGATCCAAAAACTATGGAATATATATACCATGGAGTTTTACTTAGCAATTAGAAACAATGATATTGCAGCCTTTGAAGGTAAATGGATGGCTATGGAAGAAATTATGCTGAGTGAAATAAGCATAACCTGAGAACCAAGGGTCAAATGTCTTCTCTCATCTGTGGAGGCTGGAGCTAGACCCTGGCCATTGAGAAAGGAGATCTATTATCATGTTTTAAATCCGGATAAGTTGTAATGTCTTACAACCTAAGGCATTAGTAGAGATGTATTGAGAAAGAGGGGGAGGGATAAGGGTAGGTAATTGAGGGGGGCTCTTAGGGGTAAATCTAATTTTCAGAACTTATATATATATACATATATGTATATATTTATAGTATTTCATTAGAAGCTTGTCTGATTGTTCAATAAATAAATTTCTGAATAAAATAAGAAAAAAGAAAAGCAATAAAAGCTACAAAGTCCGTAAATGCAAACATGTATAATGGTGGAGCCAAGCAGTCAAGGAAAGACTCCTGGAATCTACCAGGAGATCTCTTCTCCTGTATGTCGATTTATTTAGGTATTTTGACACAGTATTGAAAGGTGATTAACATATAGGCTTCTCAATCAAGCACTAGAACATCTCACTGTGCAAAGATCTTTTTTTATTCTTTCGACATAATCTTACTTATTGGAGGGAATCGTTGTTACATATTCATGCATATATGAATATTGTGAAAAGATCTTAAGGAAGAGGAAAAGGTGCCAAATATGAGTAGAATATGACAGTAATGGGAAAATTATGAGGCCTAAATATTAAAGTAGGAATAGAGTATTTTTTTAACTTCCAAGGTGATTGATAAAACTGTTTTTTTGCTGAGAGTGGACTGTTTGATAAAGTGTTTTAACCTTCAAAAGATAAATATCATTTTAACTTTTGTACACAATATGCCACTAAAATCCAAGATATGGACAAAGCTTACCTTAAAATAATGAATATTTCTTCTTAAGTATTAATAACTACCTCTAATCCCAAAAGAGAGAATGGATGAACAAATTTTATCAAAGCAATGATAATTGAAAAATAATATAAGAATATTAAGTAATCTAGAGCAATTCAAATGAGAGAGCAAAATAACATCTATGGTGTTAGTTTACCAAACTAGAAAGGCATATATAAATACATAAATACAAATTTAAAAAGTACATATGATATTTGGTTATAAGTAGGGGGAAAAGGGATGAAAATAAAAAAAATGTGTAACTATGTTGGCAGTTATGTATATATTTAGGTATTCATATTTACGTTTGTGGTACTTTATACATTTTAATACTCTGAACGAAATCTCATAAGTATTTTGGTACAACAATGTTATAATCATATAATACATAATCACAGTCACAAAATAAGTTACTTCTTCTCTTATTTATGTCTACAAAGACAGTCACGTCTTTATAGATAATGTGAACACATTCCATTTACTGTTCTAAATATGAATAATCCCTCTGCATCCCTGTTTCGGTGTTCTGCCTGCTGCCTCCTCAATTATGAAACTTTCATGTGTCTTCCACCTTTCATGGAGAAATATTTCCTCAGGGCAGAACTGCTCAGCCGTGAGCATTGCCTTTCAATGTTGGACTCACCCTGAGGGATAGAGGGTGATGGAAGAGTGGAAGTCAGCTCTGTGTGCTGGTCACCATGATACTACATCAGCCACCCTAATCACCTTCCTTACTCCCACTACAAAACCACTTTAGTGAGAAGCAGGGACCCATTTTCCATCTTTAATCCCCAAGGTAATCATTGCATTTTTGATAAGCAACACTTGCTGTGAATCCTTGGTAATAAAACTGCACAAGATTTGCTTTCTGCCCTCAAAAGACATACAGAGGGCCGGAGTAGTGGCTCAGCAGTTACGGCTCTTGTCCAGCATGTGTGAGTACGCTGGTTCAAACCCTAGCACCAAATAAGTGTCAGCAACGAAAGCCCACATAAAAACTAAATAAAAATTGATTTTTTCTCTCTCTATCTCTCTTACTGTCCCTCTCTCTTCAAAAAAAAAAAAAGATATTGGGGGTCACAACAGATACTATGTACCACTGGAAAGCCAAGATCACAGGTGGCCCAACCTGGTGGCTCTCAGGGCACAGCAGCTAAACAGAGTGGAAGAAAGTGTGGGCCTAAGAATCACTGCCTGTGAATGTAACACGGTAGTGGGAACACAAAGGATTCATAGAAATTAGCAAAAAAAAATAACAGGAAAGAAGGGAATGCACAGAGATAAGAGCAGGTAGGACGGCTCAGGTGAGAGAGAACAGATCTTCACTGTGTTTAGAGGAGGAAGAGGAGAGGGTGTGACCGAGTGGTCCACCAGGGCACACAGGCGTTAAAGCCATCCCTCACAAGCAATGCTTTTGTGACAGACTGCTGAAGTGACAATCTGCATCTTAACAATCTATGTGTGATCCAAATTGCTATTTTGTCTTGAATAAGAATTGTTTTCTAATAGAGGTGAATTGGGACAAATTCTATTAATAGTCAGTCCCTGACTTAAACACTCAGCTGAATGCTTTCATTTCGAGAACAAGTACAAACGTGAATTCACCAGGGAATTCAAGATCCCTTTACACACAGTCCAGGTCCCCAGGTTCCTTTGGCATGTCATGTACCCGCATTAAAGTGTTCAGCTAACGTGAACAATCTGAGCACAATGATCTTAAAAACAAGAAAAACGAGAGTGACTTCAATTCTTTCATGCTACATGAACATTTGGAATATTTGTCTGTATTTAAAATGGACATGAAACTATAGTTTTTTTTTAATCAGGTGAACAAAATTTTTCGTTCCTATAGAAAATGATTTTACTGAATGTGAATAGTATCTTCACTAATGAAATGTATGACATTACACTTGGTAATAGCATGCCTTAAAAGCAAAAGAACAAAGCAAGAAAACAATGACTGTTAGTGATCATTACTTCATTACTACTGAAAATAATTTAGTTGCATTAAGGATGTGGAGGTGTTAAGAATGATCTCTGGATGATGTTGGGGACTATGACAGAATAAAAATCTCCAAAAGTTCATTTTCCATGAAGATAATAAGAAAACTGGAATAAATTGTCATAATCAAAATCTTCATTAATCTGAAAATTACCCAAAGCCTTGCTGGAATCCCCAACTACTTCTTATGGAAAGCTAGATTTCTTGCAAGAACTATGACACTTGTGGTGTCCTAATTTGTCCTTGTCCTAGTTCTGAAGTAAGTTTCACAAGAAAAGAAGGCACACATCTGTAATCCCAGTGCCTTAGAAGTCTAAGGCAGGAGGATCAAAATTTGAGGCCCGCCTGGGCAACTTAGTAAGACCCTGTCTCAAATAAAATAAAACAGGTTTTTAAAAAAGACTGCTGATATGTATCAAAAGTAGAGAGCTTGCCTAGCATGCTCACAGCCCTGGGTGCCATCCCCAACAGTGCAGACACGTGTTCACACACACTCACACACAGACAATTCAATCCAAATGAGATAGGAAGTTTTCCTTCAAAACCTCCCTCTGAAGCACTTGCCTGGCATGTGCGAGGATGCAGGATCAAACTCCAGCACCACATACACAACTAAGTGTTGGAGAAAGAAATGTCAGATGAAAAAAAAAAAAAATTGATTCTTTCTCTCTCTCTTAAAAAAAAAAAACAAACTAATAAAGATCTCCCTCGTGGGGAATTTGCTTTATTCCACAGTTCGCTTTCCTCCCGGTGGTCCCTATTTGCAGCTTGGTTTTCATCTCCCTTCACTAAGAGATCATGAGGCTTGTGTGGGAATAGGTGTTGGGGCCTTTGCCTGGGGATGTGGGTCATGTGTAATTACAGTAAGCTAATTTTGCAGCTACCAGAGGCAGTGGAAACGGTTAGGTTAAACAGTCTAACCCCAAAGCTTAAAGGAAAGGCTGGGAATGAGCAGTGCATAGGGGCTTGGAGAGCTTCAACCCACTCCTGGACACCATGTGCACATGTTCATACCTAGAGCTTGGCCAACTGCTCATGAAATATCCACAAAGCTCCTAAGGTCTTTTTCCTACTGGAGCTTCAGTCTGTGCCTAAGGGAGAAGTGAAGTCAGATGTCCACTGACTATCTGAGTGCGTAGGAGGGGTCCAAAATGCATACAGAGCCACTTGGAAAGACCGGGAGACTCATTCATTTCAGAAATTTCAGAAAATCTACATATCACCAGCAGCCTAGTACTAAGTTAGCAGAATACAAAATGTCAGTGGTGACACAGGACAAAGGATACAGGGAGGCTTTGAAGAATTATATAAAAAATGTCAAAAACAAGAGCAGCAGACAGGAGCAAGGCCAATTCCGGGAAAGAAGAGCCATTGCACATTGTATCATCTTAAATGTTTGGCTTTCACAAAACGTTATGGCCTGTGCAAAGAAACAACATGGTATGGGCCATGCACACACACTAAAAAAAAAAAAAAAAAAAAAAAAAAAAAAAAAAAAAAAAAAAAAAAAAAAAAAAAAAAAAACCCAAAAAAAAAAATACAGCAAAATGAAACAGTCAATAAAAACTGTCTTTGAGTAGTCCAGGCTTGGATTTCACTAGATGGAGACTTTAGTTATTTAAAATTTTTTCAAGAACTGTATATAATGCTATCTACAGAACTATTTGAACTTATTTGTTTGATAAGAATGTCTTATCAAGGGGCTGGAGCAGTTGCTCAGTGGTTTCAGCACTTACCCATCTTGCTCAACTACATGGGTTCAAACCCCAGCACCCACGTACACAATTAAGTGTGAGAGCAATGAACAACAGAAAAACTCAATCTGTCTCTCTCTCTCTCTCACTGTCTTTCTCTCTTTAAAAAAAGAAGAATGTCTTACAAAATATAAAACATCAATGAAGAGATAGAAAGTACAAACAAGTAGAAATTTTGCAATTGAAAATTACAACAACTGAAGACTAAAAAAAGTTCATTAGACGATCCCAAGGCAAGTTTTAGTAGATAAAAGAAAGTTTTAACATTGTGAAGACTGCATTAAGAATCTCATGTCCGAAGAACAGAAAGAAAAAGAATGAAGAAGACGACACAGCCTATAGGCTTGCGGGCATCATTGAAAACATCACAAGCAGACATCTAAGGGAGACTCAGAGTCCCAGAGCAGATCGGAGAGCGGGGAAGAATCTCTGAAGAAATGGAGGCCAAGTCTGATAGAAATAGAAATTTCTATTTGCACGATGAAACCCATTCAGAGTAGACACAGAGACCTAAAGCTGAGTACAGCATAATCAGTCAAATCAAAGACCAAGAGAGAATTATAAAGCTGCAAAAGAGAAGTAACACACCACATGGGAGGGATCCTTTGAAAGCTTGTTAATCCATGAAGGAACAACTGACTTCTTACCAAATGTGTAGGTCAGAGGACAATGAACGACAGACTCTACGCCCTGAAAGAACTGCACAGTCATGCCATGTGTTACCCACAAAATAAGTGTCAATGATGACAGAAAACCAGAATTATATAAGTCTATCCCCCTTCTGAAATGTGCAACATTAGAGATCTGGAACAAAAGGAAGTTTAGGAAATTCATAAATAAACCAAATGTGTCAAAGAAGAAATCACAAAGGAAATTATTAAATTTATTGAGATAAAAGAAATGAAAACACAATTGGAATTTATAATTCATGGGATACAGTGAAGCAGAAGCTGAATGAAAATTCATGGCTTTAAATGAATGAATTAAGAGCAGAGAAGAAGCTGACATTTTGCCTGAGCTGCCATAGGGAAGTACCACGGAATGAATGATTCAAGAAACAAAAGTTTATTCCCTCATAGTCCTTGAGGCTGGAAGGCCTAGGAGCCAGTGGGGTTGGTTCTCAGAGACCTCTCTCCAGCATGTCTACCTTCTCCTTCTTCATGGGATGTTGTCTCTCCTGCGTCTGTGTCCACAGACCCTCTTCTTATACAGACTGCGGTCATGGTGCAGAAGCTCACCTGTCCTCGCCTCTTTAGACAGCCCATCTCCAAATACAGGTGGGTGGGGTGAGGAGGGTGTCAAGGCACAGGAGGGTGGGGTGAGGAGGGCGTCAAGATTTCAATACAGGAATTGTTTCATACCATAGAACCCAACTTCCCCCCCTAATAATCTAGAATTGAACACAAAGGAAACAAAAAGATGAAAATAACAAAGTTTAGAGTGGAATTAACTGAAATGCAGTATTTAAATGAAAAGAAAATCAAAAGAGTCAAAAGTTGTTCCTTTTAAAAGATGAAAAGAATTGACATCCTAATTAGAATGCAAAACAAAAAAAGAAGGGAAGACAAACATTACTGAAATCAATAAATGAAGATTGCGGCATTACTAGAAACCTCACAGAAATGAAACAAGTAATAAGGTAATAATACAAGCGATAGGGTGCAGTGCATTAGATAGACGCCTAGGTACACACCATGCCCATAGAAAGGTGCTTTCCACCACAGCTGACTCAAGATCAAACAGCAAACCAAACCTGCCTGGTGCAAGTGGAGACCCAGCGAGTGATCCAAAACCTCCCGGGAAGGCAGGCCTGCGCGCACTTGGCTTTGCTTCCTAACGGGTTCTGCGACCCAAATCGGAATAACAAACACTGGGCCCAGAAAGAATTTAAACCCAGGCCAGGCTTCTAAGGCCTTCTCTAACAAGCATTAGAGCGACAGTACTGGGGGACTGGAACAGCTCTGTGGTGCCTTCAGTCTCTGGGTGTGGCCACATGTGGGCTGGATCTAGGGCCACCTGCCCCTGTCATGCCTCTCCCTGCACAGCGAGTCTCATCACTATCTTGAGTCTCACCCAGGGCTGAGCTGCACCATGCTAGCAGGGTAAAGGAAGCTGGGGTGGCTTTGTCACTATTCTGAACCTGTGTTTCTCCATCACCACCTGGAGTTACCTCCATCTGCTGTCTTCAGAGCTGGCAGTTCTGCTGACCACACAATCTCAGAAGGATGAGCTGATTGTTCCAGTCCCCATCTCCTGCTATGTTATCTCCTCTGGCAGCTTCGAAGAAAAGTTCACCTTTCAACTCCTAATTTTCTGGTATGGCTCTTAGCCTCCCAAGACTGAGAGCCAGCCTGGCTCTCTCTTTTCCTCTGAGAGGACTTACCCCTTGTCCTAAAGGGTCCTGCTTTCCACAAAAGTCACTAGTTAAACCTATCTCATGCTTAAAGCATAATTAACACTAATCCTCTACAAATTCCTCTAGAATACAGAGGAGGTGAGAGGTGACACTTTCTGACTCATTCTTCTCGCCAAATCCTAACACCAAAGTGAAACAGGCACATGCCAAAAGAGAAAACTATACATCAGCTTTCTTTATGAGTTCTTCATACTCATAGGAGACTGGAGAGTGAGAATAAGGGGTAACCATCTCAGAAGCTGTTGTCATTCCTCCACGAGATATCCATTTAACGCATGAGTTCTTCTGGGGGAAACTGCAGCAGGTGAAACCCATGGTGATCATCCATGTTTTGGAATTATCCCTGGATAATAAAGTATATATACATTTAAAAAAAACTTTCTTTATGAATAGAGACACAAGCAATCTAAAAAAAATTGGAAAATCAGTCCTAGCAGCAAATTAAAAGAATTTTAACCACATAAAAAAGAATTTCTCAAGAATATAAAATTATTTCAACAAGATAAAATCAGTCTATGTAAACTAGATTGTGTTACTACACATAGTACAAGCATTTGGCAAAATCTAACACCCTTCTACGATCAGACGCTCAATGATGCAGAAATGGAAAGGGGGGGTCCTCCCTGACAAAGGGCATCTGTGAGAAACCACAGCCCCGTACTCAATGACGGGGCATGGAAAGTTCCCTCTACAACATGAAGAGCAAAGAGAGAGTTCTGTCCCCTTCACTTCTGACTAGTTTTCCTGGAAGTTCAAGCACAACACTTGGGCAAGAAAAAATAGGTATCTAAATTGGGGAAAAGACTTTGTCTTCAAAAGACACTGCCTTGTGCACCCCAGAGGAATCTGCAAAAGAGTCATCAGCTCTAAACCAAGTTAATGAGGGTAGGAGAGATGAATGTAAACAATTCAGTGCTATTTCTTCCTACTAGCAACAATCTAGAACTGAAAACTTCAGAATCACCTAGGCTAACACGGAACAAAATACATCTTAGAAGTAAATGGAACACAAAATTGTGAAAACCCCAAAAAACTGTTAATAAAAATTGAAGATTATCTAAATAAATGGAAAGATATCAATGCACATAGATTAAAAGACTTCATATTGTGAAAATGATGATATTTAACAAATTGACCTACAGACTTAATAAAATCCCTTTTAAGATCACAACCATGTTTGTTTTTGTCAGAAATGAATAAGTTGATCCTAAATTCATTTGTATGATTTCATTCAGAATTGGTAAATCCTTAGTGACAGAAAAATTGATTAGTGGTTTCCAGGGACATGGAGAAGGAGGGTGTGACCTCTATTGAATAAGGATTTATTTTTGAAATAATAAAAATATTCTGCAATTAGATTATCATGATGGCTGCATAATATGCTGTGAACACACTAAGAAACACCAAGCAATAAATTTCAAAGAATTTGATTGTGTTACACGTGAATTAAGAGAAAAAGAAAAAGAAAGGGATTCCTAAGTAATCTAGGAACATGATGGAGACCCCAGGAGGTCTCAACAACACCTGCCAAGTGTAGACCCCTCCTCTTCATGCTTCAGTCAGATTTCGGCTGTCAACAGACCCTCACAAATGCCTTTGCTTACAGGGAACAAGATACACATGCACATTAGTATACACAATGGACTGTCAGGAAAAAATATGATTATTTCAACTGGAACCACTGAAAAAATCTTTACTTGCAGAAACATGAACATAAAAAGGTGAGATCTCCATTGGTAGAGTCAGCTTGACCTGGTGCCCCACCCTCTGTGAACCCGGATGCCCATCACAACCTCTGTGGCCATGATCCCGAAATGCCCAGTTCAGACTTCACTAGATCATGCAAAATATGCTTTAACTACTGTTCTTACTTTACAGGTGAATGCTCTCTATGTTGTCATTAATCTAACCCAGAATCACATTTTAATTCAGGATAGCACATGGAAATTAAGAATGAAATCAATATATGTAAGATTATTTGTGATGTTTATTAGCTTAAAAAGACAGAAATAATTTGTGTGGGCTTTATAGATACAAAATAGTCCATGATGGTTAAAAGTATGTGAATGTGAGATTCTAGTGAGCTATACATGAAGCTTTCCACGCATTGGTTTGCACTTCCACTGCACAGAAGTTTGAAATGTGTGTGTGTGTGTGTGTGTGTGTGTGTGTGTGTATGCTTATACACTCAACAATGGTGACTCTAGTTTGCCTAATTATGTCCTTACAATGGCCATGGCCACTGGCAATGTGCAAGGGTCACGAGTTTGATTACCACCTCATTAAGCTTTCTTCACATTACACTGTGGCAATAAGCAGTGACTCTCAATGGCTTCCAACACAGAGGTTTATTTCTCTCCTGTGCTACTTCTTAGTAGTCATACATTATTGCAACTCCACTCACAATGTCTTTTTCCTTTGCCACCCAACTTTAAGAATCAGCCCCTAACTCGGTGTCATGGTGGAAGGAAAATAAAACATATCCACACCACACAGAGCCTCTCAACTTCTGCCTGGATATGATGAGGTCACTTCCATGGCAGCCACTGACCACAATAGTCATAAGGTCCATCTTGATCTAAATGGCCTACAACTGCCTGCATCTGTACAGAGGTACCAAGAACCACATAGTAACACATGGAATTGCATATTCTCTTTAATGGGGAAAAGAAAAGTCATAACAAAACAAAACAATTTGCTACACACTCCGTATTGTCTCCAAACTCTCAAAAGAATCAGTCTCTCATGTACCTCCCTGGCCCTATGGATAACACCCCTCTTTCTAGCACCTTCTTGCTCTTTAATACCCAACAGCTTCTGTGAAGAATCTTGCTTTGCTGATGAAAGTATTCAGAACTTCTTTATTATCCCCCTGTAGCTCCTGGCACAAAATTAATTACATGCCCCCATGGTTGGGCGTTGCCTTCTGTCTTCTGCACTGCTGCCTTGCCTACAAGTGTTCCAGACTGGAACTGACCAACTTCCACCTTGTTATCCTGAGTTCTAAACCTGCTGCAAGTTCAGGAAGCATGCCATCAATTAGTAACAGAGCACCCTCAAGGCCCATTATTATGTTGGTTTTGTATTGTATTTGATGCTATTCTCTTCTACCCTCCCTGTCTTCTTCCTAATTTGAACTAACTCTGGCTCAGTGTCTTCTATGTGTTTAGCAATGTAGCATGAAAAAAAAAAAGATTGAATAAAGCATTTTGCATTCCATTTGGAGACTCATAGTTGAGCAGAAAACAGAGATGCTGGAACTAGGAGTTAACATTAACTTTAAGAAATCATTCCCAGATTGCGGGTGCCCACCTAAGTCTGCATCTAGAGGCCTCAAAAGCTCACCAGCAATTCAATTGCAGTTTTTTCTGCAGTCTCAGTCAGGGAGCTGCAAATGGCACTATCTTATCTGTAGAGTGTCCACAGGAATTCTGAATAATTTAACTCCACCTGGAAAGTCTTTGGTTATGCTCCTGGTTAGTCCCCTATCTTTTTTTATGAGACAGCTTTCCTTTGTGGCTCACACAAAAAAATAGTTTTCTCAGTAAGTAAATTACTAGTTTCCATGGGCTTCATATTAACTTAACTTTAAAACAATTCTCATTTTATTAATATCACAGTGTCCATCAAATCAATGCTGTCATTTTGACCCCAACAAATCAATTATTACCAATATAAAGGTTATTAATTAAATAGTGATTTACTCTATAAACGTTACCAACATACCACACCCCAGAAGGGCTCCTTTGGATGTGCTTAAAAGGAGAACTCATCACCTTAATTTAAATGCATCCTGATTTAGATTAGGGAAAGAAATGGGAACTTTTTTTTTCTAAATAGATGAAGTTTCACGGGAACAAAAGGTACTGTGATAACACAATTTGGAGGTAATGAAATGTCTACATGTTTTGGCATTTTGTTCAGAGCATACATATCCAGCAGGGAAAAGGTAAAGTGCAAATTTTTAACAGTGTAACAGAATTTGATCTTTTTGTTATAAAGAAAAGAAAAATAAACAAGTAAACAAACAAAAAAATACCCAAAGTCAAACCCACAAGATTTTCCCATGATATAAGTTGATTGAGCCTATGGACTACAGACAGTGGATAATTCAATAACCCAATGTTTAGATGCTTTTGAGAAAAACAATGGACCCAGTTCTCTGAAATGATTAAATTTTAGTAAACTCCACTCTTTCTACTGCGTTTTTAACTCTTTGGAGTTATAGAAAGAATGTTGCATAGATTCTGAATGCTATACTTCAGAAGAAAATATAAATAATTGGTAGTGCACACTGCTGTGCCTGAGATTGGGAGGAAGTTGGAAATAGCATGTGAACAATGTATTAGTTATCAGTTGCTGCATATCAAGCTACCCCAAAGTATGGAGGCTTTTATAATCCCACAGTCTGTGAGTCTTTGAGTCTGTCTTTTAGGAATAATTTAGCTGTTACTTCTGTCTCAAGGTGTCTCATGGGTTTATGGCCAAGGAATGGCCAGATTTCAATCATCTGAAGGTTGGTTGGCATCATAGAGATGGGAGGGGAGGTCCTCTTCAAGGTAGCCCCAGACAGATGGAAGCACATGCTGGACAGTCCCCAGGTCCTCCCAGCATGTGCTTCTGCACAGGTGTTTTAATCCTCATGGCATGGTGTGGCTTTCCAGAGCACACGATCCTACAGAAAGTAAGGGACATTAGTGCAAAGATGATTCCAATTTACCACTATAATTGATATTTAACCTATAATTCCTCAAACTTGCTATTAATTATATGTTGTGGCGTAATGTCCTACATATCAAAGGGTCTTTAGAATTATTCCTGACCTCACCCATGTTATGCCATTAGCACTCTTCATCTCCCCCTGCAAATAAATGGAAATCTCCATACTTCAGACACTGCCAAGTGTCTCCATAGGGCAAGGTGGCCCCCAGCTGAGGTCCACATAGAAGCTTTAGCACAAGTTAGTCCATCAGCAAATCCTGGAAGAAAACTCCATCAGCAAAGACAACAAGTTTAGAAAAAGAAAGAACTCCGGAGATCATGAAAAGGAAGAAAGAGGAAATACAATTAACTTCTCCAAATTCTACCCCAACTCATAGCAGAGGCCAGAATGGAACTCAGTATCACCTCACCTACAAATCCTGACTGATCACCATGCTCAGTCTAGATAAACCCAGGCCCTGAAGGCGAACACAAGAATGAATTTAGGAAGTTCTGCCTACATTTTCTTAGGCAGGAATTGCCTCTTTCTATTTTCTAAAGTTTTCCATCTTTCATCAGCCACATTCACAAATGATAAAAGGAATTAAGGATATTTTAGGTAAGTAAAAGAAAACTATTTAGGGGAAATAATTTTCAACACATAGCCAGAGTCTACTATTTTTCTTTTATAGCACAATTCACCACTCAATAATATTTTTACTTGAAACTTTGTATACCTTACCTTAGGATTTAAAGAATCATGAGGATCCTATAAAATGTTTTTATAAGCATAGTAAAATATAAAGGAACACCAGAAAGCTAAAACAGATAATTTAAGCATAGCAATACCGGTAATGTTAATGGTGATAATAATACATATCAAACTAGGAAACCATGAAGGATTCTAATACACTGGTTACAGTGCCTGAATTTATTAATAAATACAGATTTGCGCTTAATTTTTAACTTCTTGAAAGCCACAGCAAAGTGGAGAATATGACCACCTGTTATTTTTGTAGAAATAGTTTTACGTGATCACCATCAATGATTTCTCTCCTCTTTCCTCCCTGCACAACTAATGAAAGTTAAACTGAGGACAAGATTGGATTTAATTTTTTGAGGTGAGGCACGTTGACTGCCACCACCACTAACTGGCTTCTGTGCTTTGCTTTGCAATTCCCTCGAGTTTGCATTCAAGGCATGTAATATGCATTTTTTAAAAGAAAACAAGGATTAGAATTGAAAATGTACCCATTTTTCTATGTCAAAGACTGATGCAAAGGAAGAAATCTTAATAGTATAAACCTTAAAAACAAAAGGGAAGAAGTAGGGAGGTTGCCAATGATGAAGATGTCCCAGAACTAGCTAATGGTGACAGTTGTGCATCTTTGTGTACCTCTGAATTGTACATTTTAAAAGAATGAATGTGTGGTAAGTGAATGATGGTTCAATTTTAAAAATTAAAATGTGTCATAATAATAATAAGAAGAAGAATTTTTATTAATAAGAATGCATGACTGGAAAAAGATCAAATTAAATTGATTAGAAATTTATTATATTGCACTCTAAAAATAAGGACAAAATTTAAATTCTTGTGCCTATGTCCTAGCCATGAAAACAAGTCATCTTTTTCTTAATCTATTAAAAAAACAGGGCTTCTATTTACTGGATAAAGTAACTTTTTTGCCAATTTTTAACTTCAGCATGACAAGTCTTCTGCAGGCAGAAGCTAAAAAATATAATTCTCTTACATCCTCTAAATCCAACCAGCAAGATAAGAGGGAAGCACAAATAAACATAATATAAACTTGGTGATAGACAGGAGACATCCTCAGTGACTTTAGGGCACTCACTGTTTGGGTACGTTGAGACCATCCATTTGGGGATGCTACAAAGCCAGAAAGAAGCCCAAACTGATTCAATAATAAATTATATAAAATTCATATTAACTCACAGAAAAGATAGGTTGGCTGCAAAGTAGATTCTATAAGGAAACATAAATAAACAAACAAAAGCAAAGTTCCAGGATATGAGTTCAAAGTCAAGCTGATTAACAGCCAACTCCAATATCCACAAGGAAAATCAATGTTCAGTGATTGTGCTTATAGCAGCGACTTGTGTGCAGGCAAGCGGTGAGCTCACTGGTGAAGAACTGGCCCGCATACACAGGCAGGCCCAGGTCTGAATCTGAACTTGCTCACTTAGCCAAATTCCTGCATGTCCCCAGCCACAATCGCTAAGGATCTTTTTTTTTTTTTTTTTAAGACGGAGAGGGACAGTGAGAGAGAAAATTAATTTCATTTAGTTTTTCATGTGGCTTTTGTTGTTCCAACACTTCATTATGTGCGTAGTGCAGGGGTTCGAACCTGCATCCTCACACATGCCAGGCAAGCACCCACTGTAACTGCTGAGCCACTCCAGCTCCACTAAGAATCCATTTAATAATATTCTGCTTCAAATTCTCCCTAACACCTACCCTATTTTTTTCTTTTGCAAATTCTGTAAACTATATATCAAATGCCTATGTCTTTGTCATTTGGGTTCCTTCTAGATAACTTTTCTCTGAATTACCATCTAAATTTTAGATATTCTCTTCCTGTGTGTCTGGTCCACTTTTTCTCCACCTGGAAGGTTTGAAATGTTTATATTCAAGGGTTAGTCACCTCTAGATAACATAGAACAGTCAATTAAAGTACAAGTTTTGGAACTGTCCTGACCTAGGTTTTAAACATGCATCTGTTATTCTGCAGTAACAGACTTATGGAACCTCACAGAATTCTCAGGGATTATATTTTCTTCATCTAAACAAAAGGAAAATAGTATCTGCTACATAGAATTACCATACTTGCTTGTATTAGTCTAGATCTTACAAGAACCAGATACTAAGACTGGAATAAATATTCAAAGATTTGATGGGGAAGAGTCTATGAAATAAAACAGGGAACTGGAAAGACTGGGAAACAAGTCTGACCCTGGTGAAGGGGAGAGAAGAAAGACTATTGGAAGCTTCCTGAACCACTCTGCAGTCACTGGAGGGTTTTAGAAGGCCACCCTTGGGAGTCCTGAGGTCAGTCACCATAAACTGATAGGAACACCTGCAACACATGATGGGCCATAACACCCTCACCACACTCAGTCACTGGCTGACAGCATGTCCGGGAAGAATGGCCTCCTACAAACATGGCACTAGATTTCCAATCACAACAGGTGCAGTCGTTGGTCAAGTCCACTTTCTTATAGGAGGCCAGTGACTCACATTCTCATGGTGGCTCCAGTGTTAAACAGTCACATACACTATGTTAGCACAGGCCTAACGCAGATCCCTTTACTTAGTTAACAGTTGGTGGTAGCTATTATTATTTCTGGATTAACAAGATTGAGATACAACATTGAAGGATGGTGATTCACTCCACTGCTGGGGCTGAGGTTCACTCTGAGCCTCCAATCAACACCCCTGGGTGCCATCTTAACAGGGGTGCTCCACAAATATCAATAAACCAGAGCCATTGGAGTTAGGGGGTCTTGGGTGGGCATATATAGGAAGACTTGATGGAAGAGGTGGCATGTGGTCTACACCTAAAGCTCAGGAGCAGTGAGGGAACTCCAGGCAACTGTAGAGAACATGTTCTGAGCAGAGGACGGTGGTGTGGATAGAAAGGTGATTCTCAGCATTTCCATAGGAACCAAGCTGATGGTGAGCCCTCTACTGCACGTGGGAGGAACACTGTGGGAAGGGAGTTTGCTGCAGCTGTTGGAGTGCTCCAAAGGGGAGACTAGAGTGAGCCCCGAAAGAGGTTCTGCAGGGGCTCAGAGCAAATCTGCACAACTTCAGCATCCACTGTTCCTCTGAGCCAAAGAAAATGTTCTCCAGGCTACCCACCAGGGAGGCACTGAGTCTGGAGAAAAGAAAGCCCAGTGTGTTAGGAAATATGTGGAATGGAGAATCCTGAGTCCTCCATTTGATGGCTTTGTCCTCTCTACATCTCTGATCTGGACTCGGTTAACGGTTTTCTCATCATACAAGTTGCCATAGCTTGCTCCGTCTGACCATTGCTAACCACAAAGTGGCTACAGTTTTGCCCCAAATCATTACTATATGTTTAGACACTAAAGTTTCTGATTCCAAAGCTGTTTTATCTCTTCCCACTCTCTGATTCTAATTTTCTCTCCTGGAGGGAGGAGAACCACCAATGCCATCCATCAAAGGGGAAAGTCATGAAATAGCTAATTGGTTTTGAGTACGGTCTCATCAGGGGGTCAAGAAAAAACTTGGATGAAAGTTGACAGCTTTGAGTGTATTTATAATGCATTGCCTTTGAAAAACATGGCCAGATACATTTTCCAAAATTTGAGGAGAAAAATGACCTCCTAGGTATCTAATTTGCATATTAGAAAATATGCCCTGGCATTGGGACAGCTGGAGTTTTTATGAACAGTGCTATTCAACATGTAGACATAGGAGGAGTGGAGGAGAATGGGCACGAGTCACAGGACTGGTGGGGGCAAGGGTGCTGCCAGACAGCCCACAGGACACTACACTGCATCTCCCCAGCTGAGGCTCTTCCCTGGAGCCTGGGTGTGAATGATGTGCCACACTCAGTTTCTGCCTAAGGACTTCATAGTGCACACACACAAGCCTCCCTTTGACCACATCCTGGCTCCAACTGAAACACCAGTTCCCTCTCTCCAAAGCCCCAGTGTCTTGAAAGGTCCAGGCCTGAAGCCTTTTAATTTCTGCACTCAGCCTGTTTCTTGACTTAAAGTAATATGCGGAGGGGGGTTAAACAGGATAGGAGACTGTGTGATAGGATTGAAGACAGTATTAATGACAGATTTCCTATTGATGTCCCCTCTTGAATGGGAAGGATGTGTCTCTACCAATCACAGAGAATTCTCAGACACATCAGCTTCACCATGAATAACTGAAATTTGAGTGATTCTATCAGATGACACTGATGCCATTAACCATTGTTCCCAAGAGATGTGACTGGTAATACATTTACACTAGCAGACAAGGGCTTAATGACAGCTGGTGCATTAGACAGCATTCTACAGAGAAATAAAGCTAATAGGCAACATGAATATTATATATTGCATGTAATATTTACATATTAATAATATTAATATAACATTAATGTGTTGCCTACTGTCTCTGTGTAAATATATATGCAAAGTATTATTTGTGTAAATAATAGGTGTGAGTATGTATATATATGTGTGTATATGTGTCCA
>PVKS010015135.1:0-46614 GCA_004027875.1 Aplodontia rufa | reverse complement strand
TATAAATGTACCACAGTTTTTGGATCCATTCTTCCAGTGAGGGACATCTGGGTTGTTTCCATAGCCTAGCAATAGTAAATTGTGCTGCTATGAACATAGATATTGCTGTGTCACTATAATGTGCTGATTCTAAATCCCCTGGAAAGATACCCAGGAGTGGAATAGCAGGGTCATATGGTGGACTCATCCCTAGTTTTTTGAGGATTCTCCACACTGCTTTCCAGAGGGGCTGTACCAGTTTGCAGCTCCACCAACAGTGTGTTAGTGTGCCTATCTCTCCACAGCCCCTCCAGCATCTATTATTGTTTATTTTCTTCATCTTTGCAATTCTGACTGGCATAAGGTGATATCTTAATGTGGTTTTCATTTGCATTTCTCTGATTACTAGAGATTTAGAGCACTTTCTCATGTATTCTTTGGCTTGATCAATGTCCTCTGGTGAGAAGTTTCTATTTAGCTCTTTGGCCCATTTATCAATTGAGCTGTTAGTGTTTTTGTAGTTGAGATTTTTGAGGATTTTGTAGATTCTGGATATGAGACCCTTGTCAGAGGAATCATAGCTTGTTCACATATAGAGTATCTTCTTGCTTTTGATAAGGACTGATGGTATCTGCTTTGTATTTGAAGTGTTTAGTCTTGTTACATTTGGTATAATTTGGTTTGAGTCTTACCTTATTTTTTGTTTGTTCGATCTGATCTTTGTTCCTGTTTCTTCACTGAATAGATCAGGTGTTTAACACTCCATAATTACTATACTGGGCCCTAACCTAACAACAGTCTAAAAACAAGTCTCAATCTTTTAATGAATTGAAGATTTTTTAGTTTTTCATTTTATATATTCTGCTGACTCTTTTGGCTCTATCCATGTCTCCTTTTAGGTGCTGTTGGAGAGATTGCAATATTGTGTATCCTTCCTTTATCACAATGTCGCCAGGCTGATATTACACTACTCTATAATACAAATTTAGCAACAGTGTATTTCCATTGCCTGCTTTCCTGTACTTTGTGCAGATGTTGCCTTTTACAACATAACAAATCTATTACACATTGGATTTTTTATTACTTTGCTTTAAACAAGTTAAAGAAAGTAATAAATGGAAAAATTCTTATACTTACCCTCATACCATTTCTGGCATTATGAATTTCTTTGTATGTTTTGTATTCTTCAAGAAAATATAATTTAGTGGAGTATAAACTTGATTCATTTTCTTTTCTTTAATATATTGTTTTTATTGGTGCATTATAGTTTTACATAATGATGGAATTAGTTGTCACATGCTCCTAGATGCTCACAAATCAGCAATACAATTTGTTCAGTATTCCCCCCACACCTCTCTAACACCCTCCTCTTATCCCTTGACCCCTTGCCTTTCTTCTGGGTCCTATATAATTCCTAAAAAGCCCAAATAAAGTAACATAATTCTTATACCTATGAAGAACATTTTATATATATATATATATATATATATATATATATATATATATAGTATATACAGTGACATTTATAACTGTTTAGAATGTACCTTACATTACCTTATCTCAGTTATAACATTTCCCCTTCTCCTCCCTTCCTGTCATCCCTTGTTACTTTTCAAAATATTTGAGAATAGGATTAAACATTTATGTTTTTGTATAGGTGTGCAGCATAGCTTGTTCAAATACCTTATGAAGTATCTTGCAACTGTATCTCATAAATATTAACGTTTGGCATTTTTGGTCTATGGATCTAATACATGAGTTTGTCTACCTTACTCCCAAACCTGAGTTTAGGTCCAGCCTCCACAAACGAGGGAAACCATTCAGCCCTTGACTCTCTGTGTTTGGCTAACTTCACTCAGTATGATTTCTTCCAATGCCATCCATTTACTTTCAATAGATGCAGTATCATTATTTATAATAGATGAGTAGAACTCCATTTTGTGTGTGTGTGTGTGTGTCAGAGCTTTTGGATTTATTCATCCAGTGGGGAGCATCTGGGTTGGTTCCATAATTCAGCTATTGTAAATTGAGCTGCTATGAACATGGATTTTGCTGTGTCACTGTGATGTGTTAATCTAACTCCTCTGGGAAAATACCTAGAAGAGGGATCCCACTCATTGATTTTTAACTGTAATTCTTTCACTTTAGGAGTCTTGTTTTTTTTTTTTTTTAAGAGAGAAGGACAGTAAGAGAGAGAGAGAGAGAATCAATTTTTTTAATTGAGTTTTTCACATGGCTTTAGTTGCTCTGACACTTAGTTGTGTATGTGGGTTCTGGGGTTTGAACCTGTGTACTTGCAAATGCTGGGCAAGCTCTGTAACCACTGAGCCACTGCTCCAGCCCTACTTTAGGAGTCTTGTTGAGGAAGTTGCTGCCAACTCTCATATGCTGGAGTGTTCGTCCTAAGTTTTCTTCTAGCAGTTGTATGGCAGCTGGTTTAATTCCTAATTCCATAATCCATTTAGATTTGATTTTGGGGTGAGGTGAGAGATAAGGATCTAATTTCAATTTTCTGCAAGGGGCTGTCCAGTTTGTTCAGCACCATTTGTTGAATAGGCTGTCTCTCCTCCAAGTTATAGTTTGACCACTTTTATTAAAGATCAGATGTTTAAAGATTTGTGAATTTGTCTGAGTCTTCTATTCTATTCCATTGGTCTTCATTCCTATTTTGATACCAGTACCATGCAGTTTTTAATACTACAGCTCTATAGTATAATTTCAGATCTGGTATTGCAAAACCACCTGTTTTGTGTTTCTCACTTAGTAATATTTTGGCTAGTCTGGGTTTCTTCTTGTTCCATATGAATTTGAGAATTGCTTTTTCTATATCTGCAAAGAATGACAATGGAATCTTGATGGGGATTGCATTGAATCTGTATAGTGCTTTTGGCAGAATGGCCATCTTAATTGTATTAATTCTGCCTAACCAAGAACTTGGAACATCTTTCCATTTTCTTAGGTTTTCTTCAGTTTCTTACTTCATTGTCTGATGAGTTTCATTGTAGTGGTCTTTTACTTCTCTTGTTAGTTTAATTCCCAAGTATTTTATTCTTTTTGAGGATATTGTGAATGGGACTGATTTCCTTATTTCTTCTTCTGCTCTATTATTGTTAGTGTATAAAAAAGCTATTGATTTAGGGGTATTGATCTAGTAGCCTGCCACTTTGCTAAATCTGTTTATAAGCTCAAACAGTTTTCTGATAGAGTTTTTTGTATCTTTCAGATATAGGATAATGTCATCAGCAAAAAGGAATAGTTTGTCTTCCTCCCTTCCTGTTCTTATCCCTTTGATTTCCTCTTCATCTGATTGGTCCAGCCAGGGTCTTGAGGACTATGTTGAATAAAATTGGTAAAAGTGGGCAGCCTTGTCTTGTTCCCAAGTTCAGTGAAAATCCTTTCAACCTTTCTCCATTTAGTATTATACTAGCTAAGGGTTTGGCATACATGGGCTTTACAAAGTTAAGTTCCTTTGTTCCCTATTTTCTCTAGAGTTTTGAGCATAAATGGGTGCTGGATTTTATTGAAGGCTTTTTCTGCATCTGTTAAGATGATCAAATGGTTTTTGTCCTTAATTCTCTTTAAGTAACAAATCACATTCCAGCCTTGCATACCTGGAATGAAACCCACTTGATCATGATGAATTATTTTCTTGTTGTATTTCTGAATGTGGTTTGCAAGAACCTTATTAAGGATTTTTGCATCAATAATCAAAGGGATATTGGTCTGTAGTTTTCTTTTTTCAAATTGTCTTTGTTGGATTTTGGTATCAGTATTACGGTTGCTTCATAAAAAAGTGTTTGGGAGAGTTCCCTCCTTTTCAGTTTCTTGGAATAGCATCATAAGGAGAGGCGTTAGCTCTTCTTCAAAATTGTGGTAAAACTCCTCAGAGAATCCATGAGGTCCTGGGTTTTTCTTCTTTGGAAGACTTTTAATTGCTGTGTGGATTTTAGTGCCTGTTATTGGGCTGTTTAGGATTTCAATTTCATCCTGTGTCAATTTGGGTATGTTGTATGTGTCTAGATTTGTCCATGTCATCCAGATTATGTGATTTAGAGGAGTATAGTTTTTCAAAATATGTTCTGATAATGTTTGATTTTCAAAGGGTCAGTGGTGATCACCCCCTTTTCATTGGTGATTTTATTGATTTGCTTTGATTCTCTCCTTCTTTTAGTTAGATTAACTAGGAGTCTGTCAATTTTATTTAGTTTTTCGAAGAACCAGCTCTTTGTTTCATCAATTTTTTTTATTGTTTCTTTGTTCTCAGTTTCATTAATTTCAGCTTTGATCTCAGTTATTTCCTGTCTTCTGCTGGCTTTGGGATTAGACTGTTCTTCCTTTTGTAGAGATTTGAGTTGGAGTGTAAGTTTGTTAGGGATCTCTCCTGATTCTTAATGTGGACACTCAGTGCAATGAATTTTCCCCTTAAGAATGCTTTCATGCTTTTCCAGATGTTTTGAGGTGTTATGTCTTCATTCTCATTTCTTCCAAGAGTTCCTTAATTGCTGTTCTCATGTTTCTTTGGATCCATTCTTCATTTAATAGGGTGTTATTCAATCTCCACACATATGTGTGTTTTGTACCATTGGTTTTGCTCTTAATTATTAGTGTGATGGCATCATGGTATGATAGGATACATGGAATAATATCTACTTTTTAATATTTGCTGAGATTTCCTTTGTGAAATAGAATATGATCTATTTTGGAGAAGGACCCATGTGCTGCTGAGAAGAAAGTATATTTTGCCAATTTGGGGTGGGATATTCTGTAAATGTCTGTTAAGTCTGTTTGACTTAACAGTATTGTTTAGACTGGATATCTCTTTATTGTTTTTTCGCTTTGGTGATCTGTCTGTTGTGATAGAGGAGTGTTAAAGTCTCCCAATATTTTTGTATTGAGGTCCACAAATGGTTTTATATCTTGGAGAAATTTTTCCACATAGTTGGAGTAATTGGTGTTTGGAGAGTATATATTTACTATGTCATATCTTCCTGTTTTATTGTTCCCTTATTAGGATGTAGTGGCCTTCTTTATCTCTTTTGATTATTTTATCTTTGAAATCCACTTTGTTGGATATAAGAATTGCAACTCTGGCTTGCTTTCTTGGGCCATATGCCTGGTAGATTTTTTTCCCCATCCTTTTACCCTTAATCTGTGGGTGTCACTGGCTGTAAGGTGGGTTTTCTGTAAGCAGCATATTGTTGGATTTTGTTTTTTGATCCAATCTGCTAGTCTGTGGCTTTTTATTGGTGCATTGAAACCATTCACATTCAGAGTTAGAATAGTTATTTGATTGTGTTTCATATTAACTGTGTTTTATTAGTAAGTTTTGTGGTGTCTTGGTGTCTATTGATAGCATGTACCTTTATTGAATTTCCTGTGGTTATGTGTTTTGAAGAATGTTGGCTTGTTCTTCTATCTGGAGTTTATCTTTGAGGATTCTTTGTAATGCTGCCTTTCTGTTCATGGATGCTGCAAGTTTGTTCTTATCATGAAAAGTTCTTATTTTCCCCTCAAATTTGAAGCTGTGTTTTGCTGGGTATAATATTCTTGACTGCATGTTTTGTTCATTCAGGCATTGACAGATCTCCTTCCAAGATCTTCTCCCTTCCAGTGTCTGAACCAACAAGTCACGTGTGATTCTTATTGGTTTGCCTCTGAATGTGATTTGGTATTTCTCCCTTGCCACTTTCAATATTCTTTCCATGATTTTCCTGTTATACATTTTGGATGTGATGTGTGTTAGTGAGCTTCTCATTTGATTATGCTTATTGTGTGTCCTATTGCTTCTCGGACTCTATTTTTATATGGACAGAATTTTCTTTAGCAATTTCCTTATCCTGTTCATTTGTTTTGATTTCTTCCTGTATCCCAATTACTCTTAGATTGTTTCCTCTCATTTCATCCTAGACATTTTGAAAATTCTGTTCATGTTCTGTGAGGTTTTTTTGGTTGTTGTTATCTGTGCACTCTAGATTGCACAGCCTGTCCTCATTGTCAGAAGTTCTTTCTTCAAGAGCTGAGGTTCTATTTTCTATAGAAGTTAGTCTATTATTAAATTCTTCCATAATTCCTCTCATGTCATTGACTGCAGATTTTATCCCTGTTACTTCCTTTTTGAGTATGTCTGTTTCGTTGATAACAGAGTTTTTTTTATCTCTTGAGTTTTCTCACTTAGTCACTACATTATATCTTCTTTTAGCTCATTGTTCCTTTATTAATCAGATCATTGATAGTATTTTCAAGATTTTCATCTCAACCCCTATCTGTGGCATCCTTTTTTAGGGGAGTTTTGGGTTTGAGGCAGACCTCTCCTTGTTTGATTCTTCATTTTTGAAGAGCTTCTTCTGGATCTCTGAAGTGAGATTTCCTGCAGGGAAGGTAGGCAGTTCTCCAGGTGGTTTTTCCTTGCAAGTCAAAGGGTCAGATCAGCTACCAACTCGCTGATGATCATCTTCTTCCAGATGCTGTTTCTGCCTGGGTCCTCATGTTGCTCTGCCTTTTGGTTCCAGGCTCAAGGTTGCAAATCTGAAGTACTGGAATGTGGGGTATCAGGTAGACAGTGCTGCCCCAGGCAGGGAACTACCCCTGGTTGATCCTAAGCAAGGGCTTCTCTGAACAGGGGACCTACCACTTGTGTTCCCAACACCTTCCGGCAGGACTCAAACAGGCTCCAGCAGGCACACAGAGTATCAGGTTTGCATGGCTTTTCTGGGTTGGGAACTTCCCTTGGTTGATCCTGGGCAGGGGTTGCTCTGAATGTCAGCCCTACCTGTTGAATCCTTAGTGCTTTCTGGTGGCACTCGAATAGGTACCAACTGCAATGCAGGGCATCAGGTAGGCGGGGCTACTTCAGGTGGGGAATATCCCCTGGTTGGTCCTGAGCATTGTGGCTCTGGACAGGGGTCCTTACAATCATCCTGAGTGCCTTCTGGCATAATTCGAACCTTGATTCTTTTTCTTATCCTCTATCATCTACCATTTGGTAAATGTCCAAGTAAGTAATGGAATAAATAATAGTGAACCAGATATAAAGAAGCAGAGATTTCAGGTTTCCTATTAATACATTCTTGAAATTTATTCCTGGACACTTAAATTTCTGTCTTTTGTGCAGCAAATCATATACCATGAAAATAACACCCAGTTGAAAGTTAAGAACTGACACTATGACTTCAGACAAATTATTTTCTATTTATGGAGACAAGATTTTTCATGGCTGAAATAAAAGGATTAAATAATATTTAAGGTTGCTTTCCAAACTTTTAACATTCTGAAAAGCTGAAAATTGTGTGTGTGTGTGTGTGTGTGTGAGAGAGAGAGAGAGAGAGAGAGAGAGAGATCTAGCAACTAGGAAATACCTTAAAACTTTTTTACATGAAAATCAGAAGACTGTAATCACTTTATTCCAAAAGTAATATTGATGATGGCACACAAAGCTATCCAAAATAAATACTTTCAAAGATACTTTTAAAATTAAAGCTAGTGAAATTAGGACCAGTGGGCAACAGCACCAAATGTGCGTAAATATATGCACACATATACCTAGTGTGGATAGAATGGTTCATTATATGTACATATTATAATGTATATTATATTCATAACATACTAACAACAGAAATGCCTGAAGAATGTGAGCTGAAACAATAAGTGCCATAGTTCAAAATTTACCAGTTGCTTCACTTAAAACAATCTTTTCCTATTTTTTTAATTAGGAGCTGGTTACTGATTTGGTATCTGAACAGTTTGGGTAACTGATAACTCTGACAAATAGAAAACTCACTGTAGATGGAAACACTAGTCCCAAGTTACCCCAAACTGAATTTGACTTGGAAATGGAAAATGGTAAGAAAGATAAGATTGATACAGTCTGTAAAATTTAAATGGTCTTTTTTAAATGTGTGGTTCATGACATTGAGAGACTGAATAGTTGTAGACTACACTTTTCTTTAAAAGTGAACTCTCTGCAAGCCCCACGTGGCAGATGCTTTGGTGGGAGACTGCCACTTCTACTTCTGTCAGAACTCATGGAGATTGCCTGAGTTGGTTGTTTTTCTTCTTCAGAATATTTCCATCTCAATTACAGATCCTGCACAGATACAGAGTTTGTTTAATAGCACTTGCTACTGTATGTTGGTGTGTGAGCATCTAGAAAAGACTATTTTTTACCAGCTGCTAATTAAAAAATAGGAAATGGTTGTTTGAAGTGAAGCAGCTGGTGCATTTTAAATTAAGGTGCTTATCTGATTCAGGTCACATTCTTCAGGCACTTCTGTTGTTAGTATTTTATGAGTATGATTTGTATTATAAAATGTACATATAACAACCCACTCTGTGCATACTAGGTATATGTGTATATATATTTACTCACATTTTTTATACACACATCCCTTGAAATATTGACTAGTTATATAATACCATTGAAGATGTATTTGAGGGGTAGATTACTCAGCTTGTGGACTGGTAGACTTCTAGCTTCAATATAATTTTCCTATTTATTGATCTCTTATACTGAGGATGAGGTGGTATTCTTCACTGGAATCAGCTTCATTGGTGGAGATAGTCATGAAGGAATCAGATGGTCACCTTGACGATATTCTCATCAGGAAATTGGGTTGAGAAGGATAGTTCTGCCGCATTTTCCTTCCTTTCTTCCTTCCTTCCATCCGTTTCTTTCTCTATCATATAATCCTTACCTAAATAACTCATTTCTCTGTGAAATTTTATACTGCTTTTCTATTAGCACCTTATGTAATGGTTTGCAACTAATTAATTAATAATCATGGAAGCATGCTTTGGTTGTACATATACACTTTGATTAGGTGCTTCCATGATTGTAAATTAATTAGTTACAAACTATTTTTGAACCTGGTAGTATTTTTGGCTCAATCCCAAACCCTGAGACTTCTGAAGAGCTGTGGAATCATGAGAAGGATTGCGTGTCAGTGCTGTGAGACTCTATTTCACAGGGTGCTGGGGATGGTCCATTAGATGATGTGCGTACGCAAAGGAAAGTTGGCATCTTTCCTAGACAGGACTGCCCCTACTTCTGCAAATGGAAAGTGTTTTGGCAGGAAGAAAACAACAGAATTAACATAAAAATTTTGTGGAATGAGCATTTTAATATTGTTTAAGTAGTCACAGTATCTTGGATTGATAGTTTTTTAGTTTTCCCAGACCTTTAACTCAGAAGTTGGTGGAAGCATACCTTTTATTGTACACCACGTTTTTCAGAGTGACTGGAGTAGATCTGGATAAATTTCATTCTCAAACCATCAGTTAGATTATCAGATGGAGCAGCTAAATTTTTGCAGAAAAGTGGCAGCTGTGTAGAAAATTGTCTGTCCTTTTTAATGTCCAGTTCAGTATCAACTTTTCTCATGCCAAAGAAAACATCCTTCTGCCAGCCTTTCTGAAGATCAAGTTTCCTCAAAATTCGAGTGAAATCCCCTGTGTAACTCAAGCGTCTTTGGCAGGGCTGGATAGCCATAGAGGGTTCTGTCTGTGCCTTGGATTACACAGTCCTTGCACTCCAGGGGAGGGCTGTATCCTCCAGTTCCCTCAGCATGCCCTGCCTGTAGGTCAGGGGTCATTAGCTGACTGTAGTTCCATGTTAATTTTTCCAGGTTGGGAGGGCTCAGCAGTTTGTTGGCAGGCCAGTGGTTCTGGAAGTAGCCATACTTACCAGTGAAATGATGCTCAAATTATAACCAGGCCTGACAGCCAGAGTACCTCATATGAAAAAAAGAAATAAAAGCGTATCTTTTGCACAACCTTGATTTCTATGTGTTTGCTTGGTGAACAGCTGTATTTTCATTAGTCTGTAAGTTGCATGAGGGTAGTTGTAAGTTGAATCTGTGTCTCTCAGGTTTGCACTGTTACCAGTGTCTGTCATGTGGTTACCTACCAAATGTAAGAATGGATTGGCCAGAGCCTATATAAGCATGTGGGCTGAGGTGAGAGCAAAAAGAGTATGATTTCTTCTGTGCTCCAAGGTCCCAACCCCCAGTTGTTGCTGCTGTCTTCTTCCTCTCCCCTCCAGAAATGATAACACACAACCATCAGTGCTCAGGGTTAGTTCCCTGTCGTTTCCTATTAAGATGTTAATAATACATCTGGCATCCAGCTAGCTTTTGCTCCACCTAACCCATTGTGAGATATCCTTTATTGTCTTAAAATAAAGAGATCCATAAAAATGCAACTTCGTGTGATATCTGCTTTACCAGATATAAATATATCAA
Organism: Aplodontia rufa; assembly: GCA_004027875.1. Classification (NCBI taxonomy): domain Eukaryota; kingdom Metazoa; phylum Chordata; class Mammalia; order Rodentia; family Aplodontiidae; genus Aplodontia; species Aplodontia rufa. Next base: position 36,400 of record PVKS010015135.1, on the reverse strand, counting down.
CTGAACCCTTAATAAGACCATACCATGTAGTGAGGAAGCCTAGGTTGCTATAATATATATAAATAAAAATTCAGTGACCATCTGAAAATCCCCCAATGGGGAGGCCCTCTGGATTCTACTGTAGACTTCTGACAGGTCTGTAGCGCCTTCAGAGATGGACATGGGGTACCCAGAGGTCAGAAATGGGAGCAGTGAAGAGATCTGTACTAGTCTGTCCCTTCCCTAGAACAAGACTCAAAGAGAACATGCATTCATTTAATGTTGTCACTGCCATCTCAACCCGAGGAGATTTGTTTTCTTTTCCGTAGAGTGGTGCTGTGGGTGCTGTGAGGATGCTCTTGTTGTGGAATTGTGCTTCGCCACACCTGTGTTACTGTAGGACCACTTTTGCAGAAACCTTATGTTTTGTGTACATGTGTTAATCAACCAGTTAAACCAGAATAAAGGAAAGGTGACAGCACATAGAGTTGCTCGTGCCCAAAGGGTGACTGTGCTCCTGTATTCTGTTGCTTTCCCTGCATAGAAATTCTTGTCAGTGGTGACCGTTGCTAGTTTTAAACTTTGGAGAAGCACTAATAGGGTGGGAAGTACTCCAGCAGTACAGTGTACAAGGGACACTAAGTCACAGTTGTATAACATCAGTACTGCAGTAATCTAGTTATTCAGGAATAGCAAGTGAGGTAAAGGCCCATTCTTCTGGACCAGACACTGTGAAATCTATTATGCCTTAAAAGCCTGTTTTTTATTTTTATTTTTTTTTCTGTTTGTAGTAGAATAGGCTCATCTCAGAGATTAAATCTGCTGTAAATGTTACACATTTAAGTGCTATGAGAAAACAACAATCACAGTATCTGGATGCAGTGGCACATACCTATAACCCTAACTACTCAGGAGCCTGAGGCAGGAGAATCATAAGTTCAAGGCCAGCCTTGGCAGCTTAGAGTGACAGTATCTCAAAATAAAAAGTAAAAAAGTCTGGGAATGTTGCTCAGTGGTACAGTGTCCTTGGGTTTAAACTGCAGTACCACAACCACTCCCACCCAAAACAAAAACAACCCCCCCAAAAAAAACCCCAAAACCCCACAATTCCACTATGCTAGCTTGATTCTGCTTTTCAATGGTTAGTCTTCCACAGATTTCAGAGGGAATATGTGAGTCTTTTTTCATTATTTGAATTCAGCGATTTTGCAGGATTTATATACCACCCCATTCACAGCTGCCCCTGCCAGGTATCAGTTCCTTGCTCCTTCCTGAAAATGATGAAGTATATTAAAAACTGAAATGCAAAGAAAAATAGAAAGGAAACATTAGAAAACAAAATTTAGTAGGGCATAAAAAGACAAATCTATATCTCTTATATCTCTTATATATTTGTTGCATGTGTTACATAAGATGTGTATTTTTTATCTTCCCATACATTTATTGCCACATGGTTCTGTTTGCTGTGGAGAAGGTTATCACAGTGAAAAACATAAAAAGACCAAAAATTCTTCTTTGTATCTGGACAGAAGTAACGGTCCCCACCACACCACTCGACCAGCATGTGATTGATGTTCACCACAGCAGCGCCTGTTGCTGAAGGGAGGAGGGCTTAGTGGTTGTACTTCAGAAATCGTGCAGAGGAACCAATTCTCTTCTTTTTTTACTTCTTTTAAGCTTTATCACTTTCATCATCTTAGTGTGTACAGAGTAAAAGGACATAAGGATGAATCATCAACCTAGGACATTTTTGTTTTGTGTGGGTGTCTTCTGTTTTATTCATCTGTTTAAAATTTTTATTTTTTTATTTGTTGATATGAGGTAGGAGAAGCTTAGAGAAAGAACCTGATGTAGAACAGTTGGGATTTGGGTAATCTGCTTAGAAATAACATTAATCAGTGGATCAGATGCCGTCAACAATACCGTACCTTCTGTCTCCCTTTCCTTCCCCTACTCTTTTCCTGCATTTTCTTTCTTCATTACTTTTTGTTTCAATTAGATTTATCTTTTTATTTTGTACTAATTTTTGGTTGTCTGGTGATTTTTTCCTAATTTTCCTTTGCATTTCATATTTGAATTTCAGTATTGCTTTGTCATGAAAAGTATTCAGTCTTTTGACTTTTTACCTGTGGGGTAGAGGGTATAGAAATGTGCCATGCCAAAATAAGCTTTGTCTTAACATATGTTTAAGAAGTAACTTTGTATGTATTTTAATAATAAAAAAATCACAGCTGTAGGTGTCAAATTGTGAGTATCATAATTTTCTGGAGATGTTTCATGCCACTGACACAATTATATGCATTTAGGTGAATTGTATTATTTTCTTTCTTCTGTTTTCTTCAGATTATTTTCCTGAGATCAGATTCCATTATTATTTATTAAAAACCTTTTTTGGTGCCAGACAGTTTAATGTACATTTTTTTTCCAAAATGATTTTGTGAAGCAAATGTTTTCATAGAAAATGCCAAAAAGTCATGGCTCAAAGGGATTAAGGACTGTGTCAAGAATACTAAGTCTCTTCACCATTACTAGGAGGTTGTATGGGACAGAAGCTAGAAAAGGTCCTATTAGTGATATTATGTATTGGACTGAGACCCAGCTACATCTCTGGGTCTTGCTGTCCTCATGTGCAAAATATAATTAATTATCATACCACCATCAAGTGGTTTATTACGAAGCTTTATAATGAAGCACTTAGCACAGTGCCATGGCATGGCCTGGATGTTCTAATAAATACCAACAAATATATATTGGGCATTTATCATATTAGGATCTTTGCTGGAACCTGAGAAAGATCTATTATGTGAGAATTTGAAGTGCCACCATGGGTGGTACAGGCTGGCATGGGGACATTTTTTTTTTCTTTTTTAAAGAGAGAGAGGGGCAGTGAGAGAGAATCAATTTTATTTAGTTTTTCATTTGGATTTCTTTGCTCTAACACGTCGCTGTGTACATGGTGCTGGTGTATGAACCCGCGTCCCTGCGCATGCGAGGCAAGTGCTGAAGCCAGAAACCACTGAGCCATCGCTGCTCCAGCCCATGGGGACATTTCAAGGGGAAGTGTAACCTGTTCTGGAGGTCAGCAGGATTTTGAAATCTGAAGAGTGGTCAGGAGTTTGAAGGACCATGTGACAGTGGTGGAGGGGGAGTAGGAGAGGAGAGAGAGGGATTAGAAGAGAGAGTTCAGTTAAGAAAATAGACTTGGGGCTGGAGCGGTGGCTCAGTGGTTTCGGCGCTTGCCTGGCAAGCATGAGGACCCGGGTTCAAACCCCAGCATCATGTACACAACTGAGTGTTGGAGCAATGAAGGCCATGTGAAAAACTAAATAAAGTTGTTTCTCTCTTTCTCTGTCTCTCTCACTGTCCCTCTCTCTTTAAAAAAAAAAAGAAAGAAAGAAAACAGACTGTACATATCTTGTGGTGGGAATGCCTAGTGTACTTTTGAATCTGAGGAAAGTTCACTGTGGGATAAAGTACTGTAAGACTGGCTGAAAAGATAGGCAAAAGTCAGATGAAGCAGGGCTTGGGAGGCTCTGGAGAACACTTGGATACGTTGTCAGGACCTGGTTGTGATGCCGTGGTATCTTTTTAGATTTCTAAGGGCTTCCAAAAGGACAACCAAATTCCCTGTTTCCACATTTCAGATCTCTTTATTTTTTCATGTTGTGCACCCTGAAGAATGTTTTAAGCTAGTTAAAAGTTAAACTTAGTAGTGATACAAACATATCTGGAAAAACAAGAAATTTTTAAAAAATAGTACTCAGTTTAGAAGGAGGCACTGTTAGGTGAATAAGAGTAAAATATTTCATTTGAGCCATTTTTAAAAAGAATCAGTTTCAGAATATAACATCCTTCCTGATGGTTTCAGATGGCTTTATTTGTTCATAAATAACTCTACTTGTTGATTTAGCCAGTTTTATCATATGAATGCTTCATTAAACAAATGGAGCTTGCTCATTATAGTCAAGTGGGATGTATTCAACCAAGAGGGGAAGTCGAGAGCACATGCTGCTGTTTAACAGCAAAGGCCATCTATCTGGCCTTTTGCCATCTGGAAGCCGTAGATAGTACTTCCCAATATAAATCTTCAATCTGGTAACCAGACAGATAGGGACATTCAGTATCACAATGTCAGAAAGGCCTACCAAAATAAAAATTAAAGTTCTCTTTAAATAAAGCAAAACTAAACCAGGAGAGCAAAATGCATTCTTCTCAGCCTAATCATTATCCAAATTGAAACACTAGATTTTTCAGAAGTTCCCCCCTCAAAAAAAACTAAGTAATTTTGAGTTGAATTGCTTTTCGCTCTGAAAAAGGCCCATCTCTTCCAAGTTCAGCTTTGGCTAGTGGGTTAACGCCGTATTAATAAAAGGCGATCATGAAACACTGAGAAAATAGTCAAGATATTCTGTCAGTTTTCTCCTCCCTTCCTCCCTCTTGACTCTAAACTATAACTTCTGCAGTATGAAAGCACTGAGATTAAAAAGTCCTTCATCGAATCCTTGGGGCATTAAGAATTACTTTTAAATTATATTTATCATTACCTGGCTCCACAGAGGTTTGCAGAAAATGTCTGTTCCTCTGTTCTCTTTAAATCTAGTTAACTGTAAATCCAAAACTCTTTTTTTTTTTTTAATGTGGCAGGCAATTTCATATCGGGCTCACAAGGTCTCTTCTAGAGCCAAAACTCTGAGGGATGCCTCTGATCTTCTGTGGAGTAACTGCTGATGTTTCCCTTTTTCCAGCTTCAGGATTCTTTGAAGCTTTGCTGCTCTGAAGCTTCCGTGGCTCCTGGAATACAAGGAATCTTGCGATGGCAGAGCTGCAGTGTCCAGGGACTGCTGTCCTTTATGAGACATTATTTCCTTTGTCTTCTGAGCAAAGTAGAACAAGGTTCCCTTTCATCAGGGAACTCAGCCAACTTGCATTCCCCTTCCAGTAGACCCTTTATTCTGTGCCAGGCTCAGAGGTGGCCCCTCCTTTCCTCTCCCCCAGAACACAGCTTCACAGGAGACGGGAGCCTGTTGGGCTTCAGTGGTTTTAGCTTCCCACCTTCCAAAGCCTGTGAGGCCAGGGAGTAAGGCTGGACAAGGAGAGGCTTGAAGGTGAGGGAGGAGGAGGAAGAGAGTGTTCAAGGTTTTCATCTATTGCTTGCTGAAGTCAGCATTTGTCCTGTTCAGAGCTGGCCATCCTATTTTGATTATTTCCATTTGGAGAAATCCCAAGTTAGGGGTGCCTCCCTGTTGTTAGAATCAAGGACTCAAATTTCTAGCCTATTCCGCAGCTTGGGTGTAGGCTACCCTTTCAGAAGCCATAGGTGAGATGTGACTTGGAAGAAAACAACTGGAGGAAATGGGCTCTGCGCTGAGCTTCTGTGGCTAGCACGGACAGCAACCACGGGCGGCTTTGCAGGGTGACAGTGTTGTAGGGAGCGAGGAGTGTCTGATATAGAGCTAGCATCATTAGTAGCTGCAGTAAGTAAGGTTCTGGCATTTAGAGTTTGCTGACAGCTGTGGCAGATTCCTCATCATGCCTGTTCCACAGTATAGATTTTGGATGCTTTTTGGAAGATTATCCTTTTGCTTGTTTCTTCAGTCATCTCAATGATTTGAAGAGTTTCCCAACATCCTTTTATAAAAAGAAAAAGAAAAGAAAAAAAAATCAGATCAATTGAAACTTTATTTACATGCAATAAAACTCCCCTTTTTAGGTGTATAGTTTCTTGCATTTTAACAATGCTTACAGTTTTGTGATCAACAGCACAAGCGTGATGTAGAATATTTCTACATTATCCCAAAGAATTTTCTCTTACCCCTGTACCCCATTCTACCCCTTAGCCTCAGCTCTAGCACCTGGAAACTATTGATGTTTTCCACCCCCATAGTTTTGATTTTTCTACAATGTAGACTGTTTAAAAAAATTAGATGCATGCTTTCAATATTTATCCATGTTGCATATGTGTTGTCATTAATTTTTGTTGTTGTTCATGAGTAATATTCCATCGAAGGGCTAGGCCACTGTTCTATCCATTTGCAAGTACATCAACATTTGAGTTTCCAGGTATTTGGCTATTGTGAATAAAGCTACTGTGAATATTTACATATAGATATTTTTGTGGATATATTTTCACTAGTCTTGGATAATACTTATGGTTGGAATTAATAGATCATACAGTTAAGTGTATGTTTAATTTTGTAGGAAACTGAAAATGTTTCCAAATGACTGGCCTACTTTGTATTTTCTCTAAAAGTCTATGAGAGTTCGCGTTGCTCTACATCCCCAACACTTTACAACCATTTAATATAGCTCCTTCTAGTTGATGTTTTCTAATAGTTTGGTGTGGCTTGAGTTACCTATTGACTAATAGAGTTGAGCTTTCCATAGTCTAATTACTCATTTGTGTGTTTTCTGTGGTGAAATGTCTCAGTTTTGTGCATTTTTAAAAGTTGGATTTTGTTAAATTGTAAGAGGTATTAGAAATACAAGTGTTGTGTGTTATAAATTACTTGATGTGTTCTAAAAATATTTTCTCCCCAACTATAACTTTCATTTTTATTTTCTTAATAGTGTCTTTTGAAGACAAGAAACCTAATTTTGATGAAGTCTAATTTATCAATTTGTTAAATGTTTGTGAATTTTGTATTCTATCCCAGAAGCCTTTTCCTGACCTAAAATCATAGTGTGAACAGAGCTAATATTTTTACATATGGGATCAGTCTTTTTCCAGCACTGGTTTTTTAAAAAATGTGCTCTTTTCCCTATGAAGTTGCTTTGATACCTTTGCTGGAAATCAGTTGACCGTATGTGAGTGTTGCTCTTTCTGGACTCTATATGGCTATCCTTTTTCCTGTACCACATAATCTTATTTCCTTTATATTTACTCTTTTATCTTTATTAGTTACTTTTTATATAAGATACAAGTACTTTATGTTATCTTTGTGTTTACTATCTTATTTTGTTGAAACTTTGAAATCAGACATTAAATTCTCAAAAACTTTTCAAATTCGGCTGATCTTCATTTTTGCATGAACTTTTCAGAAAAAGTTTGATAGCTCACTGAAAATTTGATTTGGATTGCATTAGTTATATAGATAATTGATAAATTTGGAGAGAACTGAAATCTTAACAGTAATAAGTCTTTTTATTCGTGACTGTAGTATCTGCATTTAATTTAAATCCTTAAAATTCTCTCAGGAAAGTTTTATAATTTTCATTACACAGATCTTATATTTTGTTAAATTTATCCTTAGCCATTTTATGTTTTTGATGCTATTATAAATTGCATCATAAAAATTAGTATTCAAACATTCATTATAATTTTATAGCAATATAATTGACTTTGCATGCTGACCTTAATTTCTGCCACCTTAGTAAACTCATTTATTGGAATTAGTTGCTTTTTTGATTCTTAAACATTTTTAATGTAGATGATTGTGTTATTTGCAAGTTAGTTCAGTTTGACATTTTCCTTTCTGATCTGTGTACTTTTTATTTCTTATTTTTGCCTATTATAGTGGCTAAGACCTTGGTTAACGGAAGTGGCAAGAGCAGACATCTCTTCCTCATTCCTGATCATGGGAGGAAAGTCTTTTACCATAAACTATGATATTAGGTGTACACTCTTTAAAACATAGATGCTTATTACAAATTTGAGAAAGTCCCCTACTGTTTCTTGTTTGAGGAAAACTTTTATTTGAAACCATATTATTTTGTCACTTTTTATATATCTATTTTAAATCTACTGTTCTTAGTTTATTGACATGCGAAGTCGCAGTAATTAGAAATATTGAGTGAATTTTGCTTTTCTGGGGTAAACCCCACTTTTGTCATGATAAAATTATCTTTTCTATTTGTTGTTGGACCCGAAATGCTCACATTTCATTACAGACTTTTGTGTCTGTGTTCAGGAGGGTTATTAGTCTGTAATTTTCTTTTCATGAGTTGTCTTCCTTGGATATTGGGATAATAGAACCTTCGAACATGTTGGTAAGTGCTGCTGCTGTTGCTTCTATTCTTTTTTTTTTTTCCTGGAAAAGTTGCTATGATTTATTTATTAATTATTCACTAATTTCATCATTGAAACCATTTGGACCCAGTATTGTTATCTTGATGGGAGGTTTTGAAATGCAAATTAAATTTAGTTTCTTTTTTTATTTTCAAGGGGAAATCTTTTTAATTTTTTTTTACTCTTTTAATTAATAAATGTATTTGTTGAACAATCAAACATGCTTCCAATGAAACAATATATTTATATTCTGAAAATTAGATTTACACCCTAGACCGCCCCCCCTAATTACATGCCCATATCCCTCTCTCTCCCCACTCATTCCCAGTACATCTCTACAAGTGCCTTAGGTTGTATGTCAATACACCTTTTCAGGGTTTAATACATGAGAATTGACTGCCTTTCACAATGGTCAGGGTTTAGCTCCAGTCTCCACAGATGAGTGAAGACATTCAACCCTCTATTCTCTGTGTTATGCTGACTTCACTCAGCATGATTTCTTCCATAGAATTGTGGAGCTGTTTAGGTTATCTCCATCTTTCATGGTTAGTTTGGTAATTTGTGTGTTTCAAAGAATCTATCTATTTTATTTGTTTTACCAAGTATATTAATATAAAGTTATTAATAAGATCCCTTTGCTCTGTCTGTATAATTTGTAGTTAATTCTTTTTTTATTCTTTCTCTGTTTAGAGATTTATCAACTTTGTTTATCTCAGGACAACAGCTTTTGATTTCATTGATTTACTCTGTTTTCTGTCTTCGTTTTCATTACATTTGGTATATTTGTTTGTCTTCATTTTGTTTGCATTTGCTTCAATTTGCTTTTATTTTTCTAGTTTCTTAAGGTGGACACTTAGATTAATTATTTTTTTCGTTTATAATATGAGAATTTAGATACTGTTAATTTTTCCTCGAAGTAATGCTTTGGTTCCTTCCCATAAACTTTTATGTTGTAGTTTAATATTTACCCAATTTAAAATACTTTATAATTTTCCTTTGCGATGTCTTCTTTGATTCATAATTATTTAGAAGTGAGTTTTTCACAAATATTTGATAGCTTTCTAGTTTTCATTCTTTTGAGTCCTAGTTTCATTAATTTTTTGTATTATTTCAATTGTTTTAAATTTGTTAAAGTTTATTTTATAGCCCACAATGTTGTTCAGGTCTTGTATATTTTTACTGATTTTCATCTGTTCTATGAATTAATGACAAAAAAGTGTTGCAAACGCTAACAATATTTTTTTTCTCCTTCAGTTCTATTGGTTTTTGTTTCTTAAGTTCAAAGCTCTCTTTAGGAATAAAGAAGATTGCATGAGCTCTCTGAAAAGAGATGTTGTGGTAGATTTCCCTGAAAATATAGAATGAGAGGGAACTCTCCAAATACAATAAAAAATCTCCCTCCCTCACAGGCATCTTCTTCCCAGATTCCACTCCACATTTCAAGTTTCACATGCTTAAGGGCTAAGGAATCTCTTTGTTTGGGTTTCCCTCCAGAGTTCTGGCTGAGTGAGAACCTATATGGTGATCCTTTTTTAAAAAAAAATATTTTTATTAATGAGTAGAGTTATTGTACAATCATAAAATGCATATAAAATAATAATATGATACGTATAGATTCTTAAACCAGAATTACCTCCATATTGCCTATACCCTAGTCTCTTGAATCTTCTGTATTTTGCCCATACAAACAATATAAATGCTTAGGTTGAAAATTTTTCAGAATTGAACGATTGGATAAGTGTTACTTGTATTCTCTGGGGGGTTAAAGAGTATGCTATATTGTTGCTTTACTCCCTAGATCCCTCCCTTTTCTACCTCCCTCTCTCACTTTCCTCTCCCCTCCCACCTCCCTCCACTACATATGTATCTATGGTTGTTCTTGATTATGTGTTGCTGTGCCTTTGCTCGGTCTAATACATGAGGTTGTCTACCTTTCACACAGGAATAGGTTTAGCTCCAGGCTCCACATACAAGTGAAAACATTTGACCTTGACTCTCTGGGTTTGGCTAACTTTGCTCAGCATGATTTCTTCCATTGCCATCCATTTACCTTCAAAGACCACAGTATTGTTTTTTCTAATTGCTGAGTAGAATTCTGTTATACATATATACACCATGTTTTTGGATCCATTCACCCAGTGAGGGGTATCTGGGTTGATTCCATAATTTAGTTATTGTAAATTGAGCTGCTCCGAACATAGATTTTGCTGTGTCCCTGTAATGTGCTGATTTTAACTCCTCTGGGAAAATACCCAGAAGAGGGCTAGCTGGATTGTATGTTGGGTCCATCCTTAATTTTTTGAGGATTCTCCACACTGCTTTCCAGAGGGGCTGTACCAGTCTGCAGTTCCACCAACAGTGTGCTAGAGTTCCGATCGCCCCGCAACCCCTCCAGCATGTTATTGTTTCTATTCTTCATCTTAGCTACTCTGACTGGAGTGACGTGAAATTTTTTTTTTTTTTTAAAGAGAGAGAGTACAGTGAGAGAGAGAGAGTAAAAAAAAGAGAGAAGCAATTTTTATTTAGTTTTTCATGTGACTTATTTTCCTCGAACACTTCGTTGTGTACATGGTGCTGGGGTGGGGTTTGAACTCGCGTACTTGTGCATGCCGGACAAAGGCTATAACCCCTGAGCCATTGCTTCAGCCTGTGAGGTGAAATCTTAAGGTAGATTTGATTTTCATTTCTCTGATTACTAGTGATTTAGAACACTTTCTCATGTGTTCATTGGCTAGCTCAATTTCCTCTGTTGAAAAGTTTCTATTAGCTCTTTGGCACATTTGTTGATTGGATTGTTTGTGTTTTTGATGTTAAGTTTTTTGAGTACTTTGTAAATTTTGGGTATTAGTGCCCTGTGGGAAGAATCACAGGCCATGATTCTCTCCCTTCTGTAGGTTGTCTCTTGACAATTTTGACCAATTCCTTGGCTGTGCAGAAGGATTTTAGTTTAATGCTATCCCACTTGTTGATTTTTTACTTTAATTCTTTTACTTGAGGAGTCTTGTTGAGAAAGTCTTTGCCTTCTTCCAAATGCTGGAGTGTTGATCCTAACTTTTCTTCTAGCCATTATATAGTAGCTGGTTTAACTCCTAATTCCTTGATCCATTTTTATTTGATTTTTGTGCAAGGTGTAAGAGAATAGGATCTAATTTCAACTTTCTGCAAGTGGCTGTGCACTTTAGCCAGCACCATTTGTTGTATAGACTGTCTCTCCTCCATGTTATATCTTGGCCCCCTTTGTCAAAGATCAGATGTTTAAAGATTTGTGCAGTTGTTTCAGAGTCTTCCATTCCATTCCATTCGTCTTCATTCTTATTTTGATAACATGCTGTTTCTGTTACTATAGCTCTATAGTATAGTTTTCGATATGATATTGTGAATCCATGTGTTTCATCTTTTTTGTTTAGTAATGTTTTGGCTATTCTGGGTTTCTTGTTCCATATGAATTTGAGAATTGCTTTTTTATATCTGTAAGAACTGACATTGGTATCTTGATGGGGATTGCATTGAATCTGTATAGTGCTTTTGGCAGAATGGCCATCTTAATTATATTAATTCTGCCTAACCAAGAGCATGGAACATCTTTCCATCTTCTCAGGTTTTCTTCAGTTTCTTACTTCATTGTCTGATGAGTTTCATTGTAGTGGTCTTTTACTTCCTTTGTTAGTTTAATTCCCATGTATTTTATTCTTTTTGAGGCTATTGTGAATGGGACCAATTTCCTTATTTCTTCTTCTGCCCTATTGTTGTTAGTGTATAAAAAAGTTATTGATTTAGGGGTATTGATCCTGTAGCCTGCCACTTTTCTAAATCTGTTTATAAGCTCAAGCAGTTTTTTTTGATCTTCAAGATATAGGATCATGTCTTTAGCAAACAGGGAGAGTTTGAGTTCCTCTCTTCCTTTTCTTATCCCTTTCATTTCCTTTTCTTGCCTAATTGCTCTGTCTAGGGTTTCCAGAACTACATTGAATTAAAGTGATGACAGCAGACAGCCTTGTCTTGTTCTTGAGTTCAGTGGAAATGCTTTCATCTTTTCTCTGTTTAGTATATACTAGCTATTTTTGTCATATGTGGCCTGTATATAATTAGGATAAGATCTTTTGATCCCTATCTTCTCTTTTTGAGCATAAATGGGTGCTGGATTTCATCAAAGGCCTTTTCTGCTTCAATTGAGATGATCATATTGTTTTTGTCCTTAATTCTGTTTAAGTGATGAATCACATTTATTGATTTGCGTTATGTTGAACCAGCTTTGCATACCTGGAAAGAAGCCCACTTGATTATGATGAATTATCTCCTTGATGTATTTTTAAATGCAGTTTGCTAGAACCTTATTAAGGATTTTGTGTTGATGTTCATGAGGGATATTGGTCTGTAGTTAGTTAGTTAGTTTTTTTTTTTTTTGATGTGTCTCTGTTGGATTTTGGTATCAGGTTTATGGTGGTCTCATAAAAAATGTTTGGGAGAGTTCCCTCCTTTTCAATTTCTTGGAATAGCTTAATAAGGAGAAGTGTTAGTTCCTCTTCATAGGTGTGGTAAAACTCAGTGGGGAAATCTCTCAGGTCCTGGGCTTTTCTTCTTTGGAAGTCTTTTAATAGGATATGTTTTTCAATGCCTGTTATTAGGCTATGTAGGATTTCAATATCATCCTGTGTCAGTTTGGGGATGTTGTATTTGTTTAGAAATTTACCCATGTCTTCCAGATTATCTGATTTAGAGGAGTATAGTTTTTCAAATTATGTTCTTATAATTTGTTTGATTTCCATAGGGTCAGTGACGATCGCTCGCTTTTCATTGGTGATTTTGTTGATTTGCTTCATTTCCCTCCTCTTTTACTGAGATTGGTTAGGGTCTATCAATTTTATTTATTTTTTTTAAGTACCAGCTCTTAGTTTTGTTGATTCTTTTTATTGTTTTCTTTCTCTGTCTTTGTTGTTGTTGTTGTTGTTGTTGTTCTCAATTGCATTGATTTCAGCTCTGATCTTGATTATTTCCTGTCTTCTGCCGGCTTTGGAATTAGAATGTTCTTCCTTTTGTAGGGATTTGAGGTGGAGCATAAGCTTATTTGTTTGGGATCTCTCATCATTTTTAATGTAACAATCAATGCTATACATTTTCCTCTTAGAAATGTTTTCATGTTATCCTAGAGGTTTCAATATGCTGTGTTTTCATTCTCATTCTCTTCCAAGAATTTCTTGATTTCTGCTCTCATGTGTTCTTGGATGCATTCTTCATTTAATAGGGTATTATTTAATCACCATGTATGTGTGTTTTCTGTTATAATTTTTATTGTTAATTCTAGGGCCATGGTGTCATGGTCTGATAAGAAATGTATAATAATATCTGCTTTTTTATATTTGCTGAGATTTCCTTTGTGGACTAGAACATGATCTATTTTGGAGAAGGATCCATGTGCTGCTGAGAAGAATATATTCAGCTGGTTTTGGGTGGCATATTCTATAGCTGTCTGTTAAGTCCATTTGATTTATGGAGTGTGGCAACCTTTTAACCCTTGCCTTTCTCACCCTTCCCTGGGAACTACTAATTGAGGCTGTCTTGCAGATGCATGTGCTTCTTGTCTTTGTACTCTCCATATGTAATCAATTACAATCTCCTGAAGGTATCAGTTGCTGAGTTTTCTATTGCATACCCACCAGAAGGGTGGCATTTGGCGGGGTTTAAATGTTGCAGCATTCATTAAATCTGTTTTCCTGAATACTTCTCTGGTATCTGAGCTGCCTGTGTCCCATTTCAACATGTATGTCTATAATGTACACAGGGCTATTAGGTTCTTGCTAAATTGACTCCTTTATCATTATTTAATATTCATCCTTATTCTGTTTGAAGTGATCCTGCTCTCTTCACATACTGCTGCTTTCCCAAACTCCCTACCAAGAGGTACAGGTCTGTGGGATTTGCTGTGCACAATTGTATTGGGTTTATCTTCTGACAAGGATCTTATGACACTGAGAAGCTGCTGTCTACCCTATAGGTGACTCTTCTTGGTCAAAGGCTGATTCTTGATAGAGACAGTTACTTGTAGCCAGGATGTGGAGATCCAAAGTCAAATTATGATGACCAATGTGTAAGGAATTACCTCTTTCTGTTTTTTCTGAAGGTAATTTAGAGTGTGGTGAAATTACAATACCATGTCTATTGTAAAAGCAAAGGCCTGGTTCTGACTTGCTTCTTTCTTTATTGGTAATTATGATCATACCACTCAGTTTTTAAAATAATTATTAGTGCATATTAATTGTGCAGAATAATAAAATTGTTATATTTCCATTCATACATATAATGTACTTTGATTATATCCATCCTCCACGTTAGTCCCTCTCTTCCCTTTTCTCCTTCACCAATAGTTCTTCTATTTTCATGTCTTCTTTCATTTGCTCTAGAGTCTACAAATGAGAGAAAACACTAACTGTTTCTCTTTCTGAGTCTGATTTATTTTACCTAACATGATAATCTCCAGTTCCATCCATTTTCCTGTAAATGGCATGATTTTGTTTCTTTATGGCAGAATAATTAATACTCTAGTTATGTATATATGCCACATTTGTTTTTCTGTTCATCTCTTGATGGGCATGTAGGATGATACCATAACTTGCCTATTTTAATAGTGTTATGATAAACACATATCTCTATTGTATGCCAACATGGATTCCTGTGGTATATACTCAGGAGTAATATAGCTAAATCATATGGTAGTTCTATTTTTAGTTTTCTGAGGAATCTCCACACAGATTTCCATAGTTTTTATACTAGTTTTACATTCCCACCAACAGTGTATAAATGTTCCTTCTACCTGACAGGCTCACCAGCGTTTGTTATTTTTGTTTGATTAATTATTGCCTCCTGAATGCGGTGAGATAGAATCTCAATGTACTTTTGATTTGCATTTCCATGATGCCTAAAGATGTTAAACATTTTTTCCCATTATAATTATTGGTTGTTTGTACTTCTTTTGAGAAGTGTCTGTCCAGCTCATTTGGCCATGTATTGATTGGATTACACTTTAGGGGGATGTTAGATATTTTGAATTCTTCATATATTCTGGTTAAGAAATGGTTTATAAACACTAATGTCTGCAGGAATCAGGCAGGTAATGTGACTGAATAATGTGGGCTGGGTGGAATAATAGGGAGTGGTGGGAATTGGGCAGTATGGAGAGTTCAGGCTTTGTCTAAAAGGGCAGCATTAGGCAGAATCACAGCTTTTGGTACAGGAGTCCCCTGTGTTTTTCCTTTGCTAGCAAAGCAACCAATGCCGCTTCGATCAATTGCCATGTGAAATGCAGGCCTGGTATAACTGGATTCTCTAAAGAAGTTGTTAACCTTTTTGTAATATTTAATTATAAGTAATTTAAAGTTATTTACAAACAGTGAGTGGGCCATATAATATGAACCAAACAAAATATGTTTATAAATTATTTGGCACCTATTTTTGGTGCTCTACTGGGTAGACATTTCTGTAATTATTCTTAAGAATTCTTCCACTTTTACCTTGCAGACTGTAGTCACCCTTCCAGGGGGATTTCTAAACAGAATGGAACACCTAGGCACAAACCAAATCAGGAGAGGGTGGTAATAACTGAAATTTGCTGAAGAGGATTCTGACAAGGTTAAAACCAGGTGTTAAGAGATGTTGCCTAGTGAATGTCATCCATGTGACATTTATGCCATGGCATGAAGGAATCAAATGGGTATATATGTTTGTTCTTTGAGAAGTAACACGGAACAGTGATTAAAACTAGAGAGTAAGCATTGACTTTGGATTCTCTCTGTTCCTGGGTCTAACCTTTGAAATTACACTGAGGAAAACATTTCTGTCCTCAGGTTCCTTGGCATGCTCTTCTACCTGGGTGGTCCCTGAGGAATATTTGGGCTTGAAAGAGAGAAGTCAATAAGAAGGCATTAAAAGGACACCTATGGGGGACCTGTAGACCATAAAAATATAATAGCATGGAACACAGACTATGCAATGAATGTTTATTGCTTCAGCCAGAAAATAAGGATATGTAATTTTATGGTGCCATGCCTTTGTCTACCAACAATGAAATACATTGTGTAATGTGGTGTAAAATGAAGCCATAGTTTGGAAGTGGTCCTGAAAATTAATGTAGATGACAAGTGTGTAATAGAGCCATCTACAATGATAAAATTAATTAGATATTCATAAACATTTCCTTTGGTCCTGTGTTGATGCCCAAAATAAAATTTGTTAGCACAAGCATTATTGTTTAGTTCAGATGGCAGTTTTTAGAAAGATCCTATAGTAATAAGTATACAGATAGATTATGCCATCAAACTAAAATTTGGTAAAATGTGGAGAGAAAGTGATTTGTTTAAAAAATACTACAATATTACAGCATTGTGCTATTCCACAGCTTCCTTCAGAAAATAGAATGTGGTATAGAATTTTAACCTTTTGAAATTTATTTGTCTGAATGTAACTATAAAATAATTGGAATAGGTTAAATAGATTTACATTATATATTTTAAATGCAAGATACCTCATACAGGAATTGTAGAAGCCAAGAAGTTTTCTTGTGACTGCTCATATTAAAATTTGGGACAAAAGGATAACATTGGTCTCCCAAAATGCCATAAGGTCCTCTTGATGCTTTCTTGACTACTTTTCCATCCAGAAGCATTCTGGCAGTTGGGCCGATCGTGAAATAGCACATGTTTCATAGACATCAGAGCATATGCTACTTTGAAATCTCAGTTGGATTGCTTGGACTGGTCCCTGTTCTGAACTTTTGATATTCCAGGTCTGATGTGGTTGCAGGGGAGATTTCATGTCATTTGAGTCCAGCAGTGGACAGAATGCTGTAAATTGTCCTTGGTTTCTTCTTTTGACTATGTATTATGGATGATCTCTCCGATTTTTAATGACTCCTTGCTGCCAACTTCTTTCATTCTCACATGTAATTCTTGGTCTGAGACAATGTGAATTTCTTTCTGCTTTAAATGGTGGGAAATAGGGTCTAAAGAAAGAGTATAAACAACTATAATTTCTTATTTCAACTCCTTAGAAGAAACATGACTATGTACTTTCATGTGTTTTTTTATTTAATTGCTTAGAGTCATTCAGAATTCATGAGTTGACTTACTTTTTCTTGGGTTAAAGTAGTAAGAAAAGATTCAAGTCTGTAAAATGCTAATAATTCAGCTTTTAAATCATGCATTTTACATGTAAATATTGCAAATTGTAGGATGTTTTAAATGAATTTTTAATCCAATATTTAGCGTTAAAGTTTAAATTCTTGCCTAGAATTTCAAACATGGAAATACACTCTAAAAGGAAAGAAAGTTTTCATTGTTTTTTTTTTTTAGGATGGAAAAAAGTTAAGCATTTCAA
The DNA here is from genome assembly GCA_004027875.1 of Aplodontia rufa. NCBI lineage: Eukaryota > Metazoa > Chordata > Mammalia > Rodentia > Aplodontiidae > Aplodontia > Aplodontia rufa. The sequence goes on along the minus strand of PVKS010015135.1, from coordinate 19,050 downwards.
ACGTGAAAACCACCATTTCCCTCCTTCTTACGCACTCTTAGAAATTTTTGTAATATTTAGTTAAATTGATATGGGTAAGAATCCTGAGACACAATCACAAAACATCATTATTTTATCTTCTACATTCCTTTAAATCCATTCAAGAGCCAGTTCTTTCTCTAGATGAAACCTAGGCAGATTACTCAGCTTTTCTGATTTGTCTAATTTAAAAATAAAACGAAACAGAAAATCCTTAATTTATATGCAGAAATTTCCGTGTGATTCTCAGAATGCCAGGGCACACCCTTTGGAAGATCTAGAGAGCTCTTCTGCTTGCTTCCACTGAGGCCCCATGAGAAAGCAGAACCCAACGTGACTCTGCCCCAGTGGTTATGCATATTCACAGCTGATCCCTGGGAGTGCTTAGTCATCCTTAGTCCCAACACGGAGGGAGTACAAGTCCTTTTTTCTACCACAGCTCTGATTTAAAAATGCTCTCCACAAAGTCTCCTTACAAGCTTTCACTCCTGGCTCATTCGCTTCCAGTGTAGTAGTCAATGTTGCATAAGCATTTTTCAGCCTTCTTTGTGCAAATTCTCCAGGGAAGTGTGTCTTAAAACTTTCTTTGATATCTCCTGTAAGCGATATTAAAGTCTTAGATGAATTTATATTAAAATTCTTTTCCATGAAGAATTGTGGTAGATAAAGAGAATGATAGTCATTTTAAATGATTCTGTGTGAGACAGAGAAGAGCAGATGATAAATTGAGATTTTTGCATAGTATCAATCCTATTGGTAAAGAAATATCACCCTGATCACAATACAGCTAATGGTATCATCATCATTTATTTTCTAAGACATGATTGGTGAAAGAATTTGGTATGGTAGCACATGTGTTATTGAAAAGCAGAAGATGCAGATCCTAACTTTAAGGCCTTAGACAGACCTGCCTTTTGGTGTTTTCATGTGGAAATTGAAGAACTGAATTAGATCAAGTTAACAACATGTATTTTTTTAGTTCCTATTGTGTGCGACCTCACATATTACAGTGTACAGGTGAAGTCATGCCAAATGATCACACTAGAGTATAACTGCAAGCTTGAATGTTGTTCTGACACTGATTTGTGAGACCTTGGCCTAGACCGAGAGGTCAGTGAAGGCTTTTTTATGACAAGGTAACTTTGTGCTAATAAAAAGGATAAGTAGATTACCAAGTAAAAAGGTTGGGGTTTGGAGCAAAGCAAACCAGTCAGAGGAAAGACAGGATAGAGCAAAGACCCTGGTTAAGAATTCAAGAGAAATGTAGCTGATAAAATGGATCAGATTATATCATGTTTGGTTTAGTTGATGAGAGAGGGGGTTTAAGAAAGTTTTCAAATTTCTTTCTTGACCAAGTTTAATCCTGTTGGAGCCATTCTCTACAGTAAGGAAAATTAGAAAGGAGCCCAAAATAGAGTAGAGATGGGCAGTGAAGGTATTATTGTTTGGATATGAGGTACCCCCCCAACTTCTGTTAATGTAGGACTATTCAGAGGTAAAATGACTAGATTATAAGAGCTTTAAAATAATCAGTCCACCCAAGTTTGATTGGGTTGACTCGGTAATAACTGTGGGCAGGTAGGATATGGAGAAGGTGGGTCACTGGGGGCATGTCCTGGAAAGGTGCAGCTTCCCTGAAGCCCTCCCCCACTACTTCTTTGCTGCCTGGAAAGGGAGGAGCAACTTCCCTCCTGCATGCCCTTCCCCTATGGTGCTCTGCCTTACTGTAGGGCCAGAGCAATGGAGTCTGCCTTCTAGGGACTGAGACCTCTGAAACTGTGAGCCCTAAATAAACTTTTCCTCCTCTAAGTTGTTGTCAGGCATTTTGGACCCAGGAATGCAAACAAAGTCTTTGATCTTGGACAAGTGGATGTGAGTTGCCTTTGATATAGTCACATGATGTGTAGGAGTTAGTTGAATATAAAAGGAAAAGTGTGCATTAGTGAGATTAATTTGGAAGACACTGGCTGTTATAGTTTGAGTGTGAGATGTCCCCTAAAATCTCACATATGACAATGCAGTAAGACTGAAGTGAAATGATTGGATTATAAGAGCCTTAACCCAATCAGCAAGTCAATCCCCTGATAGGGATTAACTGGCAAATGTAGGCAGTTAGGGTGTGGCTGGAGGAGGTGGGTCTTTGGGGGTGTACTTTGGGGCTATATATTTTGCATCTGGCATGGAGTTTCTTTCTGCTCCCTGGAGCCAGGACTTCTGCCATGATGTTCAGCCTCACCTTGAGCCCCAAGGAATGGTGCCAACCTTCTGTAGACTAAGACCTCTGAAACCATAAGCCCCTAAATAAACTTTTCCTCCTAAAATTGTTCTTGTCAGGTCCTTGGGTCATAGATACACAAAAGCTGACTAAAACACTGGCATGTATATGAGAATTGATTCATGATAGTAGGTAAGATTATGCAGAGAGAGAATTTAGAATAAGAAGTCAAGGTAGCTCTTTGAGAAGTACCAACATTGAAAACCACGTGGTGGAGAGGCCAAGTGTCAGGAGAAAGGAAGAAAAGCAAGTGTTTATCATTGTTACTGAAGCGGAGGGAAAAGTGTGTTTCAAGGAGCAGGGAATGCTTATAGCTGTTACATGCTTTCTGAGAGTCCAAAAATGATCACAAGTGCTGTGTAGCATAAGAAGGTCTCTGGGAAGCCCAGGGAGGGGGGCTATTCTTAAGAAGTGCAAGGGTGGGATGGGGCTGGAATGGATTAAAGATTGAGTTGGAGAGGAGTCTATGGAGAGAGGGAGTAGAGATGGTTCCTTCAAAAAGATCAACATGAAGAATTAGAGAGGAAAGACTCTGAGAGGGGTCTGTGGGATGTCACGGGGTAGGATTTGTTGAAATGGTTGAGAATGTTTAAATGCAAACACGAAGTTCCAGTGCAGAAAGAGGGGCTGAAGCTTTAAGAGAGGGAGCAGTCTGTCTGTCAGGGTTACCAACGGAACCCAGAGGATGGCATTCAAAACCCATGTAAGGGATCCCCTTGGACAAATTCCCCTATCCTATAGATAGAAGAGAGCGAGACCCGAATGAGGTGATTAAAGCTGATCTCTAGGTTTAGAAGTAGAAGGTAAAAGGGGTTTTCTGTAGTGGCTTTATGTAAAGTCCATCCCAGTTTTAAATTTTATGCTTCTGTAATACATTTGTGATAATAACAACATTGATGGAATGATTTCTGTGTGTTGAGTTATGTGAAGTTGTTAAGTTTATGTTTTCTGTAAGTAAACTGCCTGGGTTTAACTGTAGACCATACCACTTTGTGACTGTTATCATGTCACCTTAACCTGTTTTTTTTTTTTTTTAAGAAAGAGGGACAGAGAGAGAGAGAGAGAGAGAGAGAGAGAGAAAACTTTTCTTTAGTTTTTCATGTGGCCTTCATTGCTCTGAGACTTTGCTGTGTATGTGGTGCTGGGGTTCAAACTCGCACATACAGGGCAAGCACCATAAGTGCGGAGCCACCACTCTGACCCCTTAACCTGGTTTTTAATTTCCTCTGGGCCTCAGTTTTCACTGTAAAATGAAGATACTGTCAGAAGACACCTTGTGGTTTTATATGAGTGTCTGCTTAGCATGGGCTTGGTGTGCCCTAGGTGTGAGGCTCCCCCAGTAGCAGTGTCATAGTCATCCTCAGATGCTCTCATCAGACCCCTTCCAGGATGGGATCGTGGCACTTAGCCTTGTACAGAGGAGGCAACAGACTTGGAGATGGAGTGACTCACCTAGGGCCATGGATCAAGTTAGAAGTGAGTGTCAGATGTGGTCATAGTCATCCTCAGATGCTCTCATCAGACCCCTTCCAGGATGGGATCGTGGCACTTAGCCTTGTACAGAGGAGGCAACAGACTTGGAGATGGAGTGACTCACCTAGGGCCATGGATCAAGTTAGAAGTGAGTGTCAGATGTGGTCATAGTCATCCTCAGATGCTCTCATCAGACCCCTTCCAGGATGGGATCATGGCACTTAGCCTTGTACAGATGAGGCAACAGACTTGGAGATGGAGTGACTCACCTAGGGCCATGGATCAAGTTAGAAGTGAGTGTCAGATTTCTGCAGTCCAGCTTCAAACCCACATCTTTAACAAGTCTCAAAACAACTTATCTAGAATATTTCTTTTGCAGCTATCTCAAAATTTGGAATTTCAAGGTTAAGCTTATGGAAAAAGGTGAAGCAGATGACGTTGGTCTTTCACAGCTTCTGCTACCGCAGACGCTCATTCTCTGCCAGCAGGCCTGCTCTGTTTCCCAGCTTCCACCCCTGTCCTGTGCATCTGCTTCACTCTGCTTGCTCCACTTTGGTAGTTTTCCTTTGTCTTTCATCTTAGTTTATAATGGTTGGTATTCTTTTTCTTTTTAATTTTTTATTGTCAAAAATTGAGTAAATTCAGTTTGCAATTAGTGAATTGAGAATGGAGGGTATTTATACATCATCCTATATAGGTTGCTGGGCATATCCCTTCACCCAGACCTTAGAGTGTTATCTGAAGAGTGCAATGGTGGAGGTACCATCACCAGTTTGGCCTCCATACTTATCCTTAAAAATATCTCTAGTAGCATTTATTATATCATTGTATTATACATACATCCATGACCTACTTCTGCCCCATGCGGTAGCTGCTGCTTCTATTTGATCAGATAACCTTCCCTTCCAAAGGCCTTTAACCCCTGAGATTCTTTGAACTTCCTTTTAAATACGCAGACACTCCCTTTAATGTTATTTAACTTAGGCTTTTCGTGGTGTTATCAAGTGCTTGATATTCTATCACAGATCGCTTATTTCATGAAGCATTTTATTTTGCAAATTAACTCCTCAGAACATCATCAGACTATATGTGAAAAACATAAAATTCTATAGAAAGAAGATATTATGTACACTTTAAAACTAATTGTAAACTTAACCGTATGTGATGTAACTTTTTTGGGAGAATTAAGATATTGTTTCAAAATAAAATAATTTGAGATCCTGCCATAGACTGAATGTATTGTGTATGATTTAGACTAGCTGCTTTGTAGGGTCTCCCTGACATATTTCAACCTCCTGTTATTTCCATACTAATTCCATGTTTCCAGGGAGGCTGTCATTCTTTGCATAAGAGATAACAGTTGATTGACTTCCTGTGAGTGGCTCTGACAAATCACTGTTTTCTTTTTAAAAAAATTTTATCAGTGTTATTAAGGCATAATTTATATTCCAAAGAATTCACCCGTTTAAAGTATAAAATTCAGTAATTTCTCCTAAATTTATGGAGTTGTACAACCATTACAACAGTCTAGTTTCAGAGGTTTTCTAAGAAGTCCCATTGAGCCTATTTGCATCAATGCCTATACTGCCTCTGCTGCAGCCCAAGACAGCCAGTAATCTATCTGCCTTTTATCTCTATAGATTTGCCTTTTCTAGAATTTCATATATGTGGAATCGTATATTGTGCACTATTTTAGATTCGGCTTCATTAATTTAGCAAAGTGTTTTTGAGAGGCTTATCCATGTTTAACATAAATTTTTGCATACAAATTTCTTCTTGTCTTTGGAAGCAGACATTTTTTAAATTTTAGATTGACTATTATGACTACAGCTACAATTGCTACCTGAAATCAAGAGTACACCACACTCATACTGAGCATTAATTTGATGGTGTTTCCCCTAAATAGCATTCCATTGTATAGATAGACCATCAGGTGACAGATATTTGTATTATTTCCATTTTGGAGCGTGATATGAAGAATTCTGGTGTGACCGTACATGGAACAGTCTTGGTATAGATGTATATTTTCATTTTATTTGGGTCGATTCCTAGGAAATGGCATTGCTGACTATGTTTATGTCTAACTTTTTAAGAAACTGAAACTATTTTCCAAGGTGACTGTACCATTTTGTATTCTGTAGTCTTGATTATAGCCATTCCAATGGATGGGCATTATCTTTTTGTGCTTTTAAATATGTGTATCCTTTCAAAATTAAGTTGTGTTTTAATTGAGTTGTTATGTTCTTCATATATTCTGGATATAAGTTGCTATTCAGTTTATAATATGTTCTCCAAGTCTTAACCTTTAAAAATGTTTCTTATGTTTTGAAGCACATTTTTAAAAATTTTAGTGAGGTCCAGTTTATTAATTTGTTTTCTTTTATGATCATGTTGTTGGTGACCTAAGACCCCTTTGAACAATCCAAGGTAACTGAGATTTTCTTCTGGGTTTATTCATAAAAGTTTTATAGATTAGTTCTTTCATTTAGGTCTATGAACATTTTACATTGATTTTTATTTTATGAGGAATGAGTCAAATTTTTCTTTCTTTTATTATTTTTAAATTTGCCAGAGCTCCAGTTTTTTTAAAAAATGATTCCTTACTCCATTTAATTGTCTTATTCCTTTATTGAAAAACATTTATCTGTACATATAAGGGTTTAAGCCTTCTCCCTCCAATGCCATTTATCAGTATTTCTGTTCTTATGTTAGCGTTGTACTGTCATGATTACTATACCTGTATAACATGTTTTGAAATCATATAATGCGAATTCACCATCTTTTGTTGTTCTTTTTCAATGTTCTTTTGGCTATTCAAGTTCTTTTCCTTTCAATACATATAGAAATATTTTTATTTTTTAATAATTTTTAGGGCCAAGGACTTGTGCCTGATAGGCAAGTGCTCTGCTGCTGAGCTAAATCCCCAGCTTCTCTTTTCAGTATATGTTAGAATGAGTTTATCAATATCTTCAAATAGCGTAGTGGGATTTTGGTTAGAGTTTCTCTTAATCCGTAGATCAATTTGGGGAGGATTGCTCTCTTAACAAGATTAAATATTCTAATTCATGCACATTGTATATCTTTATATTTACTTCTTGCATCATTATTTTATGTAGATTGCAGCATAAGCATTTACTGTGGTGTACTGTTGTAAAGACACTTCAAAATTTTTCAGTTCATTTCTCATCTTTCCATTTGCAGGTTTTGCTCAAACCCCGTCAGTGGGATTCTTCCATGTTGTACTTGGCAACTGGGTGGTGTCTTATATTTGTACTGGGTAGTGTCTTATAAAAGTGACTTCTAATGTTTTTTGATTGTAGTTTCCAAGAGATAAAGAAAGGGATGAATTGTTTTTATTGTTTTGACAAAGTGACTAGTTAGTCTGTGGTAGTTTAGGAAGACTGTTATGATGGGGTGTTTATGCTGTTGACAGCAGGTAATAATCTAAAACATGCAGCTCTTCCTAAAGGGATTTGAACAGTCAGGAGAAGTGAGCGAATAACCTCTCCGGTCCTTCTTCTGTAGGTGTTGCAGTGTCCCTGGAAGTGTCAGAGAGCCCTGGGAGTATCCAGGTAGCCCGGGGTCAGACAGCAGTCCTGCCCTGTACATTCTCTACCAGTGCTGCCCTCATTAATCTCAATGTCATTTGGATGGTCATTCCTCTCTCCAACGCCAACCAACCTGAACAGGTACTTCTGGTCCATCCTGTGCTGCATCTAAAATATTAATCTTTTCAGAAGAGGTGGGTAGAAAAGCATCCTGAGTATATTTATATATATGTGATCTCTAGCATTAGGTGGCACTTTCAGTGTGCCTAGCTGTTTTTAGGTCAGTTATTGAAAGAGACTAGCATCGTTTAAAAAGACTGTTGTTATCACCATCATCATCACCATCTAATATTAAGGAAATCCTCTCAGAATTGTTTTTAGAAAAGCATTGGTGACCGGAAAGTACCAAGATAGAAAAAGCAAAGTTTATTTTGGCAAGAAAGGACTAGCATTAACACAGGTGAAAGCATACTTTTAAAAGATAGTGATAATAGTAAGGAAGTAATGTTATATAGTAGTATTGATTTTCTTTGTTAATTTCACAAGTAATTAAGCACATGTAGGCAGACAGCCAGCTCAGAGTCTCATATAAATTAAAACTACCACACAAAAGAATGTGTGTGAAAAAGGAAGCTACCCCCCAGTAATCTGTACTACATTACAGGACAAAGGCTCATAATTTGTAGTAGCCACTGCATAAAATAATGCTCAGAAAAATAATGAATTGTGACAATGGGTATACCTTTTTTTCTTTTACAAAAATAACTGTTTTGTGTAACTTTTCTGCTTCAATAAGCTTATTACTGCCTAAAATATTTGATAAGAGATTTTCTCATATGAAATTCAATAAAATTTTTTGTTTCTTCAAACCATTGAATTTTGTAGTTAGACTAAACTTTTAAGATCATTCATTCAACTTCATCACTTTAGGAGTCAAGGAAGGAACTTGACTACAGGTCAACTTGAGTCCATTTACAGGTAGAGCCTGAATAGGACCATTCTGATTCCTCCCTCATGTGCTTTGATAATAAAATGGCCATTGAAGAAGTTTTAGAGGCCATCTAAATGCAGAAGGGAAGTTTATATAAGAACAGCAATCATGGACTTTCAGGTCTTCCCTTTTATAGTATTTATTTATATTCAGTCTGTAACTATGATTTATCATTTTGTGTCTTAGTAGGCATGAGAATGGCAGTGCTGTTTTTAAATTTTTGTTTGGGAATTATTTTCAACTATGTAAATATTTATGGGTTGATAGGGTAGCATTAAAGAAATTTTCTGTGTTCTAATGGGATACATAATGAAAAAAACTGTTTCTCTGATTTAAAACTTCAAGATACCTATGAATAGTTGTGGTAAGAAAAGTTTGGTGACAACTCTCAGAATGGAAATAAAATTCTCCAACAGTTGGTGCAGGAACATATAGTCCTGCCTGCGAGTACTTGTTATATGTCTAGGAGGGAATGAAGTGACCAGTTTATTTATTTTGTTTTCTTTTTCAGGTCATTCTGTATCAGGGTGGACAGATGTTTGATGGTGCCACCCGGTTCCAAGGTAGGGTAGGATTTATGGGCACCATGCCAGCCACCAATGTCTCCATTTTTATTAACAACACTCAGCTGTCAGATACAGGCACCTACCAGTGTTTGGTCAACAACCTTCCAGACAGAGGGGGCAGGAACATTGGGGTCACAGGCCTCACAGTGTTAGGTGAGTGACAGACAAACCCAGGCACCTTGTAAAGCATATTTACTTGTGCCCTTCTACATTCTCTGTCTGCTTATGTTCCCTTTCTGTCTTCCTCTTTCAGTTCCATCTCGTCTAAAACTTTTTTAACGGCACTTTCTAAAGGTGGATAAAGTGGTCAAGGATAACATTCAAAGTGGCCCTCTCTTTTCTTAAGTTTTTATAGAACAGAGGCCTCTGTTGAGAGCAAATTGGATCATGTATTATTTATTGTGAATAGGAAGCAGAAACAGAAATTTCAGCATGGGTGAAAACAATGCTGTAACTTTCTGGGTATAACAAGGAGTAGGTTTACCACAGCGTTTTAGCTGTTGTCCTGCCATAATTTTAATAATACTTCCGTTTACTCTCAAAAGTGTCCTATTTGAACAATAAATCATACTCTCACCTTAATTACAAAACAAAATAGATTTAGGACCTTGTCCCATGGACAATGAACAGTGCAAAATTTATATTAAAATTTAGATCTCCTTTCTTAAAGCAACATTCTTTCCAGTATACCATGCTGCTAGACTGTGCTGTACTAAATTATGTCTCCTCCCATATGTCCAATTTCTCAGTCTTCCTGTCTCTAAAATAAAGCAGTGCCTTCTAAATGTATACTTGCGGTAGAAGTGGCTGAATTCAGTTCATTTGGGGAGGTGGAGGAAGTACTTGGAAAAAGCCAGTGCTCTTAATTCTCCTTCTTCTCAGGTCTCAGAGCCTCCCCCATTTGCCTTCCACTGTGCAGCCACTGCAGGACATCAGCGTTAGGGATTCTTCCTCTTGTCCCTCTTTGAGACTATGCTATGACCCTTTTCTCCCATTCTTCTAAAAACTAAGGACCAGATTGGAGATTTCTATTCTCAACATACAATTCTGTATTATATATTTAAAAATTACAGAGAACCAAGGGTCGAATGTCTTCACTCATCTGTGGAGGCTGGAGCTAGACCCTGGCCATTGAGAAAGGTGGTCAATTCTCATGATTTAAATTTGGAAAAGTTGTAATGACATACAACCTAAGGCATTTGTAGAGATGTTTTGGGAAGGAGGGAGCAGGAGGGATAAGGGTGGATAATTTGGGTGGGAGGACTTGGGGGTAAATCTAATATTTAGAACTTATATATATATTATATTTTTCATTAGAAGCATGTTTGATTGTTCAACAAATACATTTCTTAATTAAAATTACATATTTTTTTAAAGTACTAGGTACGGAGTACTAATGGAATTAAGTATTATTCTGATGCTTACACCTACGTGTTAGGTTACTGGCTCCTTACATTATCCATGCTTATTTAATTTTTAAAGGAAGAAAATATCTTTATTTTATAGTTGATGCTACATCCAAAGAATTATTTTTGATTTTTCACTGGAGAGTCAAGGCCACAATGTCAAAGAGAGCAGATTGAGGATACTGGTTTGCCTTGTCAGAGTAATCAGGATTCTCTGAGATTTGTACTCTTCCTACCTGTACCCTTTCATTATTCTTTCATTCTCCAGTAACCCTGTTTGCTGATTCCTTTGTCTTTCCTGATTCCTGTGTATACTCTGTGTTTGTTTTTCCATTCATGTATTTATTTTTGAAAGAACGAGCCATTCATTGAAAATTCATTACCATTATAAATATATCATTAATAGGACTTAAACTCTGGTGTCTGCATTTCCCTACTGTGACTTTAAGCTATGACTTTAAACTTAGTTTATGTTTTTACTGCTTACTTTTTATGTAAGTATCCCTTTGTTGTTGTTGTTGTTTTGTTCTTTGTTCTTTGTGCCCTTTTCTGTCTTAATTATTTAGAGGACGTCCAGTGTGCTACTGTCAACTCCCTGTTACCTGGATCCTTACTCTGATTTTACCCACCACAAAGCAGAATTTGGTATAAAATGGGTGTGTCTGATTTTTGTTTGTGAAATTACAAAGAACCTTACTAAAGTGGTGTTAGCCACAGGACAGCTGGCAGGCAAGTGTTCTATTCCTTGAAACTTTCTCTTAACAGTGACCTTTCAGCTGTGTTTTTAAAGGTACCATGTTGACATGAAGGATCTTAGGAGTTCTCTTTAAAGGAAGCAGAGTGACACCAAGACCGTAAGATACCCTGAACACATAATCAAAAGGCAGCCCCTTTTTCATGTTTCCTCCCTGTCAAAATGAAGTTCCAGGCTCTGCATCTGTTTCTAACCCCCTTGAATTCATGTATGACTGTCCTCTGGCTTCTACGAGGAGGTCGTCTTCTAGTGTGTGTTCCAAAAACAGCGTTACCTGAGGTTCCAGTGTACTCAGTGTTTGTGCCTTCTCTGTCATTGTTTGGCTCACTGTGTGTACTTTATTGTCTACTCCTCTTCTTACAGTTCCTCCTTCTGCCCCACACTGCCAAATCCAAGGATCCCAAGATATCGGCAGTGATATCATCCTACTCTGTAGCTCCGAGGAAGGCATTCCTCGGCCAACTTACCTTTGGGAGAAGTTAGACAATACTCTCAAGCTACCTCCAACAGCCACTCAGGGTATGTACAGAGCTGCTTTAACCATTTTATTAGTTATGGGATATTCTGAGATTCACAAAGTAATTAATTTTAATATATTATTTAAAATGACCCTTTGTATTTGTAACTGAAAAAGCTTTCTGGATCATTTTGTGTTTCAACCTTAATGGGAATAAAACATTTCCTTTCTCTTCTCTGTGTTGTCTTTGTGAAATGTATCTCATGTGTTTGTAACTGCGTATGGGAATTCTGTTCCATCAGAGTGAAGATGTAAAGTAGCTAAATGGTAGCTGCTTTGGGTTAACTCTAAGTCCATGACGTTTATAGCTGAGAACCTACTCCCTACTTGAGGCACAGCTGCTTACTTTAGTGTGAGAAACATCTGCATAGTCACTCACATGAAGGTTAACCCTCCTTTTTTCCAGTCTAAAATCTTCTTAGAAGAGGAAGATAGGAAAGAGAATAGGAAAAGGCCTCACACCTAAGAGATCCAGGAATCGATCACATCAGTCAGGTGCAAGTGGAGGAAATATGTGTGTTATTAATTGTTTTCTTCGTGTAAATCCAGCTGTTTAAATCCAATGTAAACGAAATATCCTTGAAACATAGAGGAAGATTTATGAAATAAAATAAGGGAATACTGTAAAATTATATGTGAGATCTTTTATTTCAAGAAAATAAAATATAGCAGCCTGAAGTTTTACATCTTATAGCTTTCTCAGGGAAGATTCATAAATCTTAATTTAAACATAAAGAGTTGGCCATTAATGGAGAGACCTCATACAATCTTAATTGTGCCAAGTTTGAATCCTATTGATGGTCTCTGCCTGCCAAGGAAAAGGAAAGTCCTAGGCTGTTTGGTGAATTTAGACACAGTGAAGAAGCAGGGCCACCAGTTTCTGACGAGCCTGCAGAAATCACAGCAGAATAGTCACGGACTCTCCCATCATCTTTTCATTCACATAGTCAGTCCCAAATTCATTTTTTAAAAAGCTTCTTTTCAACATGATAACTTTTGGATTAGTTTGATAATGACTACTGTGATGCTGTATCCCTGCTGGTTGTTCATTGGTAAGTGTTTCATCCACTCTGTGGGCTAAATAATTTAGCTCTTTTTGTGGACCAACTTGTTATTCTCACCATTGTGAGAATGCTTAAAATAGCTCTTATCTTGAAATGCTAAAAACTGTTCAAATTCCAGATTTTCCAGTAACTGAACTTTTTTCTGCAAAATAAAGTGGTTAACAATATTTTCCTCAAGGTCCTCTGTAGTGGCGTTAAGATTCCATGACTGATATTTATACTATTTCTGTGGAATAGTGGATAAAGTTTGGAATTACAAATGAGAATTTGAGAGTGGATAATTCTAAGTTGAGAAATACCTATAGAGAGAACCTTCCATTCTTCTTTGGTTTTGGATATGGGTATCTGTCATATTTCTTGGAATCCTCCTTACAACTTGAATATTTTTGGTACTTTAGGTATGAATGTACACTTGAATGCCAAGGAAGAAAACCTTTGTCTTTTATAATTCGAACTCTGGATTAATCATCAGAATTACTTTAGATAACTGTCATAATAGCATATATTAAATGAGTCAGACTTTTTAATTTAAATTCACCTTTTGATATCCATGCTTATAAAGTAGATCTGAAAATAACATATAATCTCAAAATAACTTAGATTTTTTTCCCAGAAGATTTATGGTACTAATTATGTTTATGGTTGGTTAATATAAACTCCAGGTGCATTCTCTGAGAAATGAATATTTGACACCAGGGGAGACCATTCCAAGAGTCTGGTTGGTAATAGAATGATATTTTGGGATTAGAATTGCCAAATTGCCTTTATATGTAAAGGCTAACTTGAAGGCAAAATCTGGGACAATTTGAACATTAAAATAAATGTCTACTCCATAGACTAGAATGAGAATCATTGAATCCCTACTGATAAACACAAGTAAGTGGAGATGAAGGGAAAGCATTTTCTTATAGTAGGATGCTGACCAATGTATACAGAAGGAATGATGGAGTTAGAAAACCATCATTAATATCAAAATAGCAAGTAAAAGTTTGACAGGGAACAGGCTTAATTTACATAGTTCCAAAGTGTGTCCCTACAAATTGCTTATTAAATACAAAGAAAACAGGAAGTTTATAGTGGGGAGATGACCTGATGATAACACTTAAGTGATCTAAGTAAATATCAGCACTATTGTGATAAACTGATATCATGTGCCTCCTAATCTATGCACCGAGAAGGACAAAAAGTCATTTCTGAAGTATTCCTATCAAAAACACGTAACCTCAATCCAATAATGAGGAAATGGCAGACAAGCAAGTGTGAGGACAAAATTGTACCTGTGGTTTAGATGTGGATTGAGTGTGTTTCTCAGAGGTTCTTGTGTGGAAGGGTTGGTCCTCAGTGTGGTGGTGGCACCTTTAAGAGTTAGGGCCTAGCAGGTATTAAGGTAGCTCTTGTGGGAGCCCTGCACTCTTGTAGGAGCAGGTTGTTGTGGGAGGGAGCCTGACCCCTGTCTTGCTCTCTGACTTGTTAACAAATGAGTGATCTCTTGCTCTCACTGGAACTCCTACCATTGGAACCTCACTAGAGGCCAAACTAACGCGTTTGCTTGGTTTTTGACTTTCAGCCGGTTCCCCAAGGCTCAGGGAACTCTGTAGAGTGTAAATTCTAGTGGGTGGTGATTGAAGGTAGTGAGTCAGAAAGCTCTGCAGAATGTGTTACAAGGTGATAATGGGGGGGGGGGTGGATCAGGGTAATCAGGGTCAAACAGGTTAGTCAGGAGATGAGGAATGCAATTTTGAATAAGATGCTTTGGGCGGGCCTTATTGAAATGATAGTCTAGCAAAGATTTCGAGATTAAGGATGGAGTTATGTCAATATCTGGGCCAGTGAGCATGCTGGGCAGAGGGGACAGACATAGGAAGGCCCTGAGGCAGGGGTGTACCTGGACTGTTTGGTGAACCTCAAAGGTCCTGTGTGTTTGGAGTGGACAGAGCAAGTTAGAACAGTTAAGGTCTATCACGTTTGCAGTATTATATCCTACAGGTGCTAGGATATATGTACATATTACCTGTGAAACTTGTTAGTTTTACTGCTTACTATTCTATATCTTTGGCAATAATTTATCTGCTTCAGCAATTGTTTTATGAAAAATATGTGTTTAAAAAATCACACTATAAATCAGACACACACCTATAATTCTGGTTATTCAAAGACTGAGGCAGGAGGATCACAGGTTCAAGGGCAGTCTGGGAAACCTAGTGAGATCTTATCTCAAATTTTAAAATATTCAAAAAGGACTGAGCATGTAATTCAGTGGTAGAGTGCCCCTGGGTTCAATTCAGTTGCTAGTATCAGAAGAATCAAATCAAAACAAAACAAAACAAGCGCAGTAGGAGTACAGATTTGTTAATTTGATCCTGTAGTCATGACACTTTTTCTTTCCCTAACTGGAGCATGTGTCATTAGGTTCCGTGGGTTTGTTATAGCTCATTTAATCCTCTATGTTTAATGTACTTTTTACATTATTTGTACTTTTCCAAATTAAATACTTAGAAATTATGCTTGGCACATAGTAAATTATGCTCAGTAAATATTAGATGCTTCTGTGATTACTATTCTCCTAGTCGTCCTTTCACAGAAGGAGTACCCTGTTTAAAATCCTAGCTCCAAACTGAGGCTTGGGTTTAGTCCCATCCACAGGGACCAAAGACTGTGTCTCATTTCTTTTGTAAAATGTGTGTCCGTTGAAGCCATAACCACTGTCTTTATAGACCTATGTCAGCTTTCATTTCTGTCTTTGCTTCGTCTTTGCTTTTAGGTCCCATGGGATAGCCCTTAACTTTATTTTATAAAGCTTAGCTGATTATTTAGTTCACTTAACTGCAATTTTTTGTGTTTGTAGTTAGAAGGAACTACACATTAGCTAAGGCCACCACCTTGTTTCAAATGGAAGCCAGACTTTCTAATTTGTAGTGAATTTTTATGATTACACGTTATCCACAATCACAAAACTTAAACATCACGTTAAATAAAGTATGAAGAAAAAACATCTAGTAATCAGAAGGTAGGTAAGGAACATGGTAAACAGTGTCCTATGTGTTACTTCTTGGTAATAGAAGTAGTAATTTTGTTTTTCTGTCTCTGATCCCACCCCATTTAAACGGTACTGGGAATTGAACCCAGAGGCACTTTACCAACAAGCTGCATCCCCAGTTTACCCACTCTTTTTTTTTTAATTTTGGTTATTTTTTTTATTGAGAGATTTATTATAGAACAACCATAGAAGTTTTTCACAAAATAATATAAAATGTGTATAGATTCTGGATATTAGAATTACCCCCAGGAGTGCCCCCGCAATTACCCACCCTTATCCCTCCTTTCCCCTTCCCACAATATCTCTAAAACAGTATTATGTTGTATAACATTGCACTTTATCTGGATTTAACACATGATACTAGACCAACTTTCTCACTGGCCAGGGTCTAGATCCAGCCTCCACAGATGAGTGGAGACATCATCTCCATTGGTTCTCTGGGTTAAGCTGATTTTACTCAGCATAATTTCTTCCATAGCCATCCATTTACCTTCAAAGACTTTATTTTCAAAGAGAGATAGAGAAGGAGAGAGGTGGCAGGGGGAGGGAGAGAGGGAAACAGAGAATCAACTTTATTTAGTTTTTTATCTGGCCTTTGTTTCTCTGTTGCTTAGTTGTGTATATGGTGCTGGGGTTCGAACCTGGGTCCTGACAAGTGCCAGGTAAGTGTTCCAACGACAGAGCACTGCTCCAGCCTGTCACCAGCCCTTTTTAATTTTTTAAAAAAATATAGATAGGATATCCCTAAGTTCTGAGGCTGACTTTAAACTTAAGATCATTCTATCTCAGTCTTCGGAGTTGCTGGGATTATAGGTGTGTGCCCAGTTGATTTTACATTTCTATAAGGTATACTCATCACAAAATAGATATGCCTAACATTGTACTTTATTGTCTTCAGTCTTTTGTCTGTATATCAGTCTGCATTTTTTCTTTTAAATGGTTTTATGTCAATGCTCTTTTTAAAATCTAATTCCTTTAATGTAAGAATATATTAGGAATCATTTCCCATACCATTAAAAATTGTAATGGTGTTGTAGGAATATGCTGTGATATATATTGTCCCCTCTTGTTAAATATTTAAGTGGTTTTACATTTGCAACTTTGATTTAATTTTACTCAAAATATTTTAGAAGATGACTTTGTAATTTCTATATGTAGTAAGAGGTATTCTTGCTGTTTTGTTTTGTTGGTGGTGCTGGGGATGGAAACCAGGGTCTTGCTTGTGCTAGGCAAGTACTCTATCCCTGAGCTAAATAAACCCCAGCTTTGGTAAGAAGTATTTTAAAATCAGTTCTTTGTTTATGGTCTAGGTTTTTAAAATCCAGTGTAACCTATTTCCTGAAATAATGTGTGTTTTTCTATGGATCCTGCCACAGAGTGTAATTTGCAGTATGCAGTCTAACATAATAGTCCATATCATAAATGTGCATTGAAATCACCTAGGGGTTTAAAAAATGTGCATTCCCTTGCTCCTCCCCCAGACATTCTGATTTAATCGATCTGTAATAGATTACATCATTAGGAGTTTTTAGAAGATATTTCTGATGTGAAGCCAGGGTTGTATAATATACTAACACAACAAAAAGGATGCAAGGGTGGTTCCTTCCTGGTACGACACCTATTCTCCAAATTATATCACTTCTTGGCAACCAAGGATTGAGGTAAACACAGTTGCTTTTCTCATTGGTTCAGTAAAACTTGAACTCTGCAAGAAAAGCTGAGGGTATAATTAGAAAGTCCTCTCTGACTTAAAAGGGAGAATAACCTGCACAACTCTGAAACACAGAGAACCTTAAAATGAGTTTTAAAATTAGTGCAAATAATGGCACATAATTTTCTGTATTCTTTTATCTTCATCAATATAAATTATGATATTGCACTTTATCACATTTATTAATGGATAAGGGTTTCCAAAACTAAATTGTACATTGTTTCTTCATGGTTCTTAAGAAATCCTTTGTTGTACTCAACCTTTCACAATTTAATATGGTGAAAGGAAGTGATTAACTCTCCCGCTTGCTTGAGAACTCCATGGGCTTTTGTCTGGAGAACACAGCCAGATCAGGAGACTTAAAAATCACTGCAGTCTAGTACTGTTGTGTTATAATGGGGAGCAAAGAATTAGCAAAGATACCAGGTCTGTCCAAAGTCTGCTGATGGAAAGAACTGCTAGTCTTTTGCCATGTTTGGTAGACTCAGGATGATTCTCACTTTTTTTAATTGCCACTCCTGTTTCCCTTCTCTATGAGAGTGTTTCCCTAATTTTCTCAAGGGAGCAGAAACGTTTTCATCCACTTAAGTTGTTGAATAAATGGGTTTGTTTTTTCTGCTTCATCAACATGTTGTTCCATGCAGATAATTTTTCCCTTCCTTTTTGCCTACTGACATAAAGAAGTAAGTCCCATACAATGTTCAGTAACCCCTCTTCTTTAAATGCCAGTGATGATCATAACCAACAATATTCCTTCATCATACATTCTTTCGTTCTTTAAACATCTGCATGTCCACATGTATAAACACACTCAATCCTTATTCTGTGCAACTATTTCAAGGTAGAATATTGGAGACATAGAGAAATAAAATTATGAAGAGCTATATCATCATCCTAGAGCTCATTGTCTAATGGAAACATGAAAAAATTATAATACTAAAACATGCTTAATGCTATAAAATTCATAAAGTTTAAAAAATATTCTTCTTGGGAAGACTAGGAAAAACTTTTTGGGGAGATTCTTGAGCAGAAAAAGATTTGAGATGAATGGAAGTTTTACCAAGTAAAAGGGGGTATCATAAATGAATATGCAAAATCTTGCAAGTATAAAAGTTTGTCATTTTTAAGTGAGAAGATATATGAAGCTGATATAAAAGTCCATGGAAATTTAGTCAGAGAAGAGCATAGCAAGTTCAAGTTTAGATTGTGAAAGTCTTTATTTAACATGCAAGGAGGTTGGGTGTTATCTTTGAAACTTTAGGAATTTATTGACATAAAGCAAAAAAAGATATCCAGGTATGCATTCTAGGAGCAGTATCAGAAATCATGGTGAAGAATTGGCAGCCAGGTCGTAAATGGGAAGTTTTGATAGTAGCTCCGTTAGAAAGTAAAGAGATATATCAGTGAGCTGACAACAAAAAGGATCATCGACTTAAAAGAAGAGACAATGAAGGGAATAACGGAGAAAATCCAAGATTTGAAAGACTCGATTATTACAGTAATAGATTCTCTCAAAAAGGAAGTTACAGACCTCAAATCTGTAGTCAATGACATGAAAGGGACCATGCAAGAATTTAATAATAGAATAACTTCAGTAGAAAATAGAACCTCTGCCAATGAAGTAAGAACCTCCGAAAATGAAGACAGGTTGACCAAGCTAGAGCTCACAGACATCAAAAACAAAAAAAAA